>CM021109.1:621402179-621511460 GCA_007115665.2 Sequoiadendron giganteum | reverse complement strand
CCTTGAACCCTAATCCATCAACCTTATACCCTCAACCATCTACCCTCATCCTTAAACTCTTGACCCTCAACCCTTAAACCCTAAACCATTAAACCCTTAACCCTCAATCCTCAACCCTGAACCCTTAATCCCTTAATACTCAACCCTTAAACCCTAAACCCTAAACCCTTATACCCTCTACCTTATACATTAGACCCTCAATGCTAATCATTCAACCATATACCCTTAAACCTATACCCTAAACCCTCTACCCTCAACCCTAAACCCTTAAACCTTCTACCCTCTACCCTCTACCCTCTACCCTCTACCCTCTACCCAATACCCTAAACCATCAATCCTATACCCTCAATTCTCAACCCTCTATCCTATACATTAGATCCTCAACCCTCATATATCTCTATCCCTCTCTCCTCTTCTCTCCTTCTCTCTATCTCACTTCTCCCTCCATCTCTCCCTCCATAATTCCCTCCCTCTCTACCCTAATCCATCAACCCTTAAACCCTTAAACACTCAACCCTCACCCCAATACCCTCTACCCTAAACCCAATACCCTCTACCATCAACCCTATACCCTCAACCCTTAAACCCTTAAACCCAAGTAAACTCTATACCCTAATCCCTCAAAACTCAAAACTCAAACCTTAAACCCTCTACCATATACCCTCTACCCTCTACCCTCTACCCTCCACCCTCAACCCTCAACCCTTAAACCCTCTACCCTCTACCCTATAAATTAAACCCTCAACCCTCAATTATCAACCCTTGACCCTTAATACCTCAACCCTAGGTAGGTAGGGGAACATAGGTGAGATACAAAGTGATGAAGGGAGAGGTAGGTAAAAAAAGGGATAGGGGAGATAAATATAGGTAGAGAGGGTAGGATATGTAGAGAGAGGAGAGATAAAGAGAATTAGAGAGGGGAGGGAGGGACAAGTAGGGAGGAGATAGAGGTGTGTGTGTGTGTGTGTGTGTGTGTGTGAGAGAGAGAGAGAGAGAGAGAGAGAGAGAGGAGACACGGTTGAGATATAGAGTGATGGAGGGAGAAGTGGGTAAAGAGAGGGAGAGGGGAGATAAAGATAAATATAGAGGGAAGGAGATGTAGAGAGAGATGATAGATAGAGAGAAGTGGAGAGTGGAGGGATGGTGGGAGAGGAAAGGAGGAGATAGAGGTGAGTGTGTGTGAGAGGGAGAGAGAGTGAGAGGAGAGAAAATGAGGGGACATTAGAGAGGGAAGGGGGAGAGATATAGAGTAGAGAGGGAAGGAGAGAGTAAAGAGAGAAAGATGGGTGAGGGAGAGAGTGGTAGGTAGTGGAGTGAGAGGTAGGTAGAGAGGGAAGGAGAGAGGGATGGATAGGAGGGAGAGAGGGAAGGAGGGAGAGTGAGATGGAGAGAGTGGTGAGATAGAGAGTAGAGAGGTAAGGAGAGAATGAGAAATAGAGATAAAGAGAGAGAGGGAGGTTGGAGGGAGGGAGAGGTAGAAAGGGATAAGTGAGACATAGAGAGGGAATGAGGGAAAGTGGGATAGAGAGAGAATGGTGATTTAGAGAGGAGGGAGTGAGAGGGAAGGAGGGAAACTGGGAGAGAGGGAATGGTGATTTAGAGAGGAGGGGGTGATAGGTAGAGATAGAGATAATGGTGAGATAGAGAGGAGAGAGTGAGAGAGAAAGAGAGGGATGGAGAGACAGAGAGAGAGGTAGGTAGAGGAAGGGAGAGGAGAGATAGAGTAGAGAGGGAAAGAGGTAGGGAAGGAGGCATAAGTGAGATAGAGAGGGATGGAGAGAGAGAGTGATGGAGGGAGAGGTATGTATAGAGAGGGAAAGTGAGAGGAGAGATAAAGAGTACAGAGGGGAGGGAGAGGTAGGGAGATAGAGGTGTGTGTGTGAGTGAGAGAGAGAGAATGGTGAGATAGAGAAAAAGATCGATTGAGAGAGAAAGAGGGGGAGGGAGGGAGGGACAATAGTGAGAGAGATTGGGAGGAGAGACAAAAAGAAGTGGAGGGAGGGTGAGGTCGAGAGAGGGAGGGAGAGGAGAGATAGAGAGAAGTAGAGAGGGAAGGATGGAGGGAGGGAGTGTTAGCGAGGGAGATAGAGGTTTGTGTGTGAGAGAGAGAGATAGAGAGAGTGGTGAGATAGAGAGGGGAGAGTGAGAGGGAGGGAGAGAGAATTATGAGATAGAGAGGAGAGAGTTAGAGAGAAAGTGGGGGAAGAGAGGGATAAAGAGTGAGAGAGATGTAGGTAGAGGGAGGGAGAGGAGAGATAGAGAGTAGAGAGGGAAAGAGGTAGGGAGGGAGACATAAGTGAGATACAAAGTGATGGAGGGAGAGGTAGGTAAAAGAGAGAGAGGGGAGGGGGGAGGCAGATGTAGGGAGGAGATAGAGGGGTGAGAGAGAGAGAGAGGGGAGAGAGAGAGAGCAAGGGATAGAGAGAGATAGAGAGTAGAGAGAAGGAGAGAGAAAGTTGATACAACTTGCTGACTACTAAAATTTGACCTCCTGATTACTGAAATTTGAATTGCTAATTATTGAAATTTGACTAAGTCTGAAATTTTTAAGATCTTCCAAAAACTAGAACTTGCATTATAATTCC
Organism: Sequoiadendron giganteum; assembly: GCA_007115665.2. NCBI lineage: Eukaryota > Viridiplantae > Streptophyta > Pinopsida > Cupressales > Cupressaceae > Sequoiadendron > Sequoiadendron giganteum. The sequence continues at coordinate 621,508,875 of CM021109.1, read as the reverse complement.
TAGAGATCTGAAACCACTCTCAAACATCCTGCCTATATACATGTAATATAACTTAAAGTATAAGAAAGTAAATGTCCATATGCAAATATAAACTTATACTTAAATGTTTATTTCATGTATATAGTTTCCTTGGAAGAGAAAGCGAAAATAAAAGAGTTTAGAAAAATGCATTCCAAAATTCATTGCAAAAAGAAAGAGAACTCACACTTGTTCACTCATTACAAAATTCAAGTCATTTGGCGCTTTTCAAATTTGGCGAGCGCAATATGGCCTATTACGGGTTTTTTTTGCAATTTGGCATCAAAATTGTGTCACAGATTGGTGTACTTACCCACATATGGTTACGACAATAATGAGTATCCTTAATCTTAGAAACATTAGTATTGTATGTTGTCTTATATGGGTCTTCTCAAGTCCAAAGCATCATGGTAACCAATACTATTCAAGAAATACATAAATTATTATGGAAATAATATAATGTTTTACCTTATTAAGAGGAATTTTCCATCATCAATACCATTGCTAATCATGTCATTGGGAACCTTCCTATTGAACTAATCACCAATGTCTCCCTTCGGATTCAGGACATGGATTAACCACCCCCTGTGGATCTGCTTATCTCTGGCATTTGTATTAGGCATTAACAGGTCGATCTTTTGGTGCAATGACAAACATGTTCCAACAAATGGTATTAGATCCATGGTCACAGGTTCGAATCCTCTTAGGTGACGCTGAGGGGGGGGTGGATTTTTGGACTAATCACCAACGCCTCCCTTCGGATTCGGCACATGGACTATCTATCTCATGTGGATCCATTTATCTATGGCATTTGTATTAGGCATTAACAGGTTGATCTTTTGTGGCAATGGCAAATGTGTTCCAACATTTGCTACCTTCAAGCTCTAACATTGACCTCTAGACGTTGATAATCATCTTTACATCTCACTAACTATCATAAATGAGAGAAGTATTATCATGATGAATTTCATGCACCTAGTCATCCATAAGACAATTATCTCTGAGCTATTAACAATCCCATACTATTGAAACATTGTCATTAAGGTCTCAAGATTTTATTCATAAAGATAGGATTTCTATTTAAATAGAAAATCTGATTAATTATATAAAATAGGATATAATCATTGGATATTCATTGTAGCATAATGCTTTTACATAATTATTATTTCACTACACAATTACTACTCCAGTATGGTCATAGGAATAAACAGAAATTGCAGGTTCCATGAGCTTCCAATATTACTTGGCTAATTTGAATGTTTAATCAGAAATAAGTAGTACTAAGTGGAATAACATTTAATTCCGTGAGCTTGGCAAAGTTTGAATGGTAGATGAGGAGATCCTTCCACGTGCAACGGATTGCTTAATTTCTGCAACACAGACATTTGGAATACATTAATGTCTTGCCTTAAAGAAGGGGATAAAAATTGAAAAAAATTGTGATGCACAAATATTATACGAACATGTAGGCAGAAGAGATATCAATCCTTCTCACATCGAACAACATGTTGGCAGGCAGTGGGCAACCACCAACTTATTTCCGTATTTTCATTTGGAATGTCTAAATGTTGTGGACTCGGACTTATCTCTGACTTGGTAAAAGTTTATCCACAACTACCCAGATTGACCAAATTTTAATGAAAGGCTTTAGATTTTGATGGTTTGTGAAATGCAGAATCATGGTAGAAAATGAGTACTACGGGGGGTTTTAATTGGAGGAATGAAAAGGATTTGAATGAAGTTTTTGGTGTTTGAATTACAATTAGTCGATAGAATATATATAGTGTAAGATTTGAATCATTGGAAAATAAGTTTGAGTTGTCGTTTAATGGTAAGTCAGTTGTCATTTAATGATAAAAGCCTCCAAAATCTCACTTATCACGTAAAAGCAAATAAATATCGATTTTTCAATTGGATAGAACATGCTATTTTCATTTGTAATGTTTTTTGTCAATTTGATGGTAACTTTGGTTTTTTTTTTTTTCATTCGCATTGCTTTATGTTTTAAATGTGTGCAAATATTTCAAAATCAGATAATACTTAATTTCTTTAAGGAAAAAAGCTAGATTTGTCTAAGTTTATTTCATTTTATTATTTAACACTTATTATTAATTGTTTAATCCAACCACATACAACTAGAATTTAAGCACATGGCATCCACATGCACCCATGCACAAACACATACTCTCTAACATATTAACATACATATAGTTTTCTATTGGCGTAATCCTTGAACCTCCTTTAAATGCAAGTGCTAGTTATAAGTTGTATAATGTGGGGTGTAACAATTATGTCAGTAAGATGACATGTAACAATGTTATGAGGAGGAAATTTATTACATAATAATTATCTTTTCAATAGTAGATATGTTCATTTGCATAATCAATTTACATAATCAAGTTATTATTATTTATAATTTTATATTAATTTACAATAATAATAAATTAAAATGTAAGGAATTATTCTTTTGTCAATTGAGTGGATATTGAGGTTGTCATCACCATATATAGTAAGAAAATAGTCAATGCAATCATATTTTGGTGCCACAACAATTGAGGAATTATTTTTTTCTTCTACTATAGTATTTATAGATTTTGAATAATTGTCAATAGAATATTATGTATTCGTTGTCTCTACATTTTCTTCTTATATTGTGTGTTGACAACACAATTTGAGTATGCTCATTGTCTTCTTAATGATAGCTCAAAGAGTCTTGCGTATCTTTTGTGCAAATCCATTATATGTGTTATGGATTTGTTTTGATCTCTACACTATAAGTGGAATTTTTAATTATAAGTGAGGCATATAAATATTACATCTTCTTTAGTAAACTATTTGATATGAGAATGATCATTAAAATGTAGTGTGTAGTATATGAAGATCACAAATTTGTTGAAGTAATGATACAATTATATAAATTGATGTATCTTTACAATAATGATGATTATGAAATTAATGGAGAGAGCAGTCCATTGAGTTTTTGTATGATCATCGTCTATCCTTCCTTATCATAACAGCAGAGGCACATGTTAATGGTTTTCCTTGAGGTTGTTTCTATTAAGAAGTTTTGTGATGCACTATGCCATCAACCACTTGATCCCACTCAAGTATATGAGCCATGATTGCATGTTATAATAATATGAGAATACTTCATAATCACTTTAGATGCATAATCATAACCACAACAGTAAAAATCAAACCTTGGAAAATTATAATAATCTAGATCCATGAGGTAATTTGTCAACCATCCACTTATTTTTTGTGAAAAACCTATTGTAATTTTGTTGGAGAACCTACACATATCATCTTCTAGGAAAACTCCATAACGATCTACATGATTATCTAGAGGATACTTTGCAAATAATTTATTATTTATTACTCCTATAGAACACATTTAAATTCTTGCTTATTTATTTTTAGTCCATTGTTCTAGCATAAGATGCAATTTACAATAATATCTATACAATATGCACACGTTTCATGAATACTGAAGGGAGATTCTATCTTCTCTCAAGGCTTCTAATATGACATAATCACCTAACTATTGAATGTGAGATGCTTGATCATTTCATCATTAGTTAGTATACAAGATATAGAGTAACATATGTAGAATATCATATGAAAGAGCCAATGGATATCCTCTAGGCATTCTTTTATGGTCAACACAATAATCCTAAAATTTTAACCTATTTGAAGTCTATTTATCAGTTTCATGAAAATGAACATGAAAACACAATACAAAGCATTACATTAACTATTTGTGTTTCTATTATTTAATCTACATTATATTTATAGATTAAATATCATCACTATATTTTAAAATCATAAATTTATGCAATAAGGATAATATTTTTACTTTATTTAATTTACACCAAACTATATAATTATACATTATTGTCTCATTTTGACACATTCAAACAAACACAATAAGTAAAAATTATTGAAATAAATTTTCAATAATATTATTAATATGTAACTTACTACAGAAAGACATAAAACAATGCAAAAGTATAAAACAATGTAGAAGTATATATTTTTTAATTCATAGTAAGTTCTCTCCATAGTTATTACAAAAACAACAATGATCAAGCAAAAGATTGAAAATATTACCCACATACTCCATATGCTTCAATATAATACTAAAAAATATTGAAATAGTTCACATATCTTCACCCACCATCCATATGATTCTATATGTGTTCTAATAACACATGTAGGATCAACAAAAAATACTCTTAAAATCAATGGGATTTACACTAAATATTATCCATAGATATCATCTTGTTTTGATGGTAATAGTTCGTCATTAGTATTGTAGAGAAAAAATGGTTTTAATTGAGTATTTTATTTGACTTCTTAAAGAGTCGACATGCTTGAGTGCATGCAAATATTTGAATTACAGTGTTGAAAAGTGAATTCAAAATTTTATATAGTGGTTGGAATGGATATGATGTTCAATCCATTGATGTGTTTGAATGACTTGATTACTTCTATTTCATTAACCTTCACTAACATTAGAAATTGTTAACTAAGTTCTTATGTAAGGTTAAAGTTTCTCAAAACAAGTTGGTGTATGATTATTATCCTATACAGGCAATTTTGGAAAGAAAATATTATAGAGTTCTTGGTATAAGTTATAGAACCATATAGTCAAATCTTGTATGTATATTTTTACATGTCTGTTATGGTCATTATATGAAATAGGGATTTATCTCTAAGTTATCATAACGTTCTTATCATTTTATCTTTAAGGAGATATAGGGGAATTGAAGTTCTAAATATTTTAGGAGAACTTCCTCCTAAGTAGATAATGATAATTTTCTACCTAGCTTAAAACCCATGATTCTTCATATTGGTACATGCTAGTGAATTTTGGGGAAGGCTTTATTTGTAGAAGTTAATAATCCTGCCTCACAGATCCCAATGAACACCTGCAAGCAAATAACCTGTCACCAAAGGAGATCAAGAGACAAGAGAATGGTGCTTTGCAAATATGAAGCAAAATTGCATTAACCAGAATTAGAATAATTACAAAGAGATCAATCCTTAAGAAAGAAGATCGAAACCCTAAAGTGAAAACCCTAGGATGAGGATTAAATTAGTGTGTGACAAGTGTCAAGATCATAATGAACGAGATGACATGACTAATTTAATAATGAAAAATAAAGATTCCTAAGTTTAGCTTAAGTGAAATAAAGTAAAGGTGACTTAATTAATTAATCAACATAATTAAATTTATTAAGTAATTAACCTATTACTCTAACACCCCCCTTAAGATGAACTTAGGGAGAAGCTAAAAACTAAGCACAAAATGCATGAAAGAAAAGATGGGTCCCATAAAACAAGGCCTGATGAGGTACCCATGTACAAATATAAAAGATCTCTCACAACAAGAGAAAAGGAGAAAACCTTGTGGGAAAAACTCCTCTCCAAAAGAGAGAAATACATGTGAAGGACTAAGAAGTCTCCAAACAAGAGTGAAGGACTGAAGAAGCCTCAAATAAGAGTGAAGGACGAAGAAGCCTCCAACCAAGAAGTAATTGTCCCAAAAGATAGGACTAAAGAATGAACATAAAAAACACCATTGAAGCATGAAGAAGCTACAAACACTATCATAGAATGGCTGCTGAAATGCTGAAAGAAGAAACTCCGCTGAAACATATGATGATCAGGATCAAGAAGACAAGAATTTGTATGAGTGCCCCCAACGACACTACTCGAATCCAATGGAAAACCAAGGCATACATCAAGAACTCAAAGATACAGATGGCACAAGTACCAATAGTTTGAAGAACTAGAATCAAGTGAAAAAGGGAAGGTCGCCTCTAGAAATAGGAATGCAAGAGTGTCCATATGGTAAGTGCTCCATCTCACTAAAATGCATGGTTAGCCAGTCGCTGCATCCGCCTAGTACATAGGAACAAATATTGTATACATAGCTCACTCCAACGCGAAACCAAGGAAGCATTAGCACCAACAGTAGAAACCCCCCCATAATGCTAACAAGGGAGAGGTATGACAAATACACTAAAATTGAATGTCAGAATGTATTGCATGATAAAGAACCAAGAACATATGAATGTGCAGACATGAAAGTACAAGTAGATATAAAGGGTGTAAAAACAGGGCACACATGCATGAGAAAGGTATGAAGGAAAAACAAAGGAAAACATAAACCCCCATGGCACTTTATAAAATAGTGTAAGTACAATAATGGTACAATATGATGTGCAAGAATCCAAATACTACACATACAAAGCTAAGGCACTTTATTTCAATCCGTTTACAGATGAAAAATACATGCAATGTGAGCCCATAAGGTCCAAAAAGGACTATAGCTAAGAAAAAGGATTTCTGGAAAAAAAAAAAGTAAATAAATAAATGGAAACCACCTGCACCACTGCAAAGAGCTCGAAACCATCTTTCTGACGATATCTCGTTTGCCCATTTTCAACATTGTATGCAAAAGTTATGCCAAAAACACTAAAGGCAACTCCAAAAAAGAAGATCTGACTTTGAATGGAAATAATATGGACCAAAGAAAAAATCTCCAAAAAATACCTGCACCACTGGAAAGTACTCCGAGTCCTCTTTCCGGCGATATCTTGTTTTTTCGATTTCAACACCGTGGGCAAAAGTCATGGCCTCTGGAAGAAAACTGCCCTGAAAGGGCAAAATACACGGTCATTGCATAAAGTTTGACGTCCAAACGATTGTCCTAGCAGAAATACAGGATTAAAATTGATGGAAAAATGGTCGTCGCCGCATTTTCCCAATTGGGCTTTTTTTTTTAAAAACAATTAAAAAAATTACAATAATTATTATTTTTTTTTTTAAAATGGGTGGTGGGGGGCACGTGGGCCACCCCCACCATTCCCCATAAGGGGTGTGGGCCCCTAGGGGTACCGTTGGTACCCGCGTAGGGCTGCGCAAGTACGGACCTGCATAGGTACCACCCCTTTTTGGTGGTTCTTTTATTTTCCAAAGCTTTAAAAGCTTTTACAAAAATATTTATTTTTTTTACAACTAAAATACTACCTAAAATTTTTTACTTGAATTTTTACCTTAGAATGCGTGTAAGCGGCTATACAACAATTTTTTTTTGCCTCAGAGGTCAACTGCTCGGATTTTGACAATTTCATAGTCAATCTTAGGGTTTTTGGCCATTGCAGACGTAATGGTGAGGTCTATTTGGGCTCAAAATTCCCTGAAAAATCAGGCACCCCTGGATCTGGCAAAAAACACCAAATCTTCAAACCCTCACATATTTGACAAATGGAAGCCAAATTTGACAAAAGAAAGGCCAATCTTGACTATTTCAGCAGCTCTGGATTCAATGGAGAGGTTTGATTTGACTCTAGATGCACTAAAAAACTACTTCAAGGAAAGATCTCACAAAAAAAGAACAAGAAGCTTACAGATTTGGAGCTCTGATACCATGTAGAAGTTGATAATCCAACCTCATAGATCCCAATGAACACTTCCAAGAAAATAACCTGTCACCAAAGGAGATCAAGAGACATGAGAATGGTGCTCTACAAACATGAAGCAAAATTGCATTAACCAGAACTAAAATAATTACAAAGAGATCAATCCTTAAGAAAGGAGATCGAAACCCTAAAGTGAAAACCCTAGGATGAGGATTAAGTTAGCATGTGACAAGTGTCAAGATCATAATGAACGAGACGACATGACTAATCTAATAATGCAAAATAAAGATTCATAAGTTTAGCTTAAGTGAAATAAAGTAAAGGTGACTTAATTAATTAATCAACATGATTAAATTAATTAAGTAATTAACCTATTACTCTAACATTATTGTTTTACTTATATCATAAGAAAAATAAGTGGTAAGATGGAATTTTTATAAACATAAAAGAAGTTATTTTTTCAATTAACATTTCTCAAAGAATAAAAAATCAATTAATTGGAATAGGATCCAAGTACATGATTCAATCACATGGAAAAAATTATGTCAACTTGATACAATCATCGTTCTATTTAAATTTTTTTGCATCAAAAAAACAAGCCATGTGTGCATGTGTTAGTTGATTTACCTTTCCCATATACTTTGGTGTCATAAAAAATGAGAGAGGTAAATTGGGATTATGGATGATTTGACATCTAAAGAAAACATTGGTCTATAAATGATTTTATATGTTAAATTCTAGACATATTTATTCAGTTTGAGCATTGCTCTACTACCAATTAGACATTATAGTCTCAATAGAGATGCCTTTAGTCTCAAATTCTATATACAAGATCTTTTTTTACATTTTTGAATTTTTGTTGCTCAATTTTTACTCCTTCAAGAATATAGGCATGAGAGTGTTTGTAGTGTTAGGGACTACTATAACTATGTAAATATTAAAATAAAATATTTTTCCTAATTTGCTCAAGAATAATGTATTGAACCATAGCAAGTTAAGAAATTTATTGTGTAGTTGTGAGGTGGCATGGATAGTCGAAACTTAATAAATTCGTATGAACAAAATTTATTTAATCAAATTTAAGTAGAAGTTGTAATCTTTGAGGTATGTGCATTTAAAGGTTTCTTAGTAAGAAACTATAAATTTATTATATGTTTTAAATCACAAAAGTTATATGCATGTCTCACATAATTCCGGTATTCTACATTTAAATACCTAATATAGTTGGAAATTGAAAGTAAAGAGTAGGGTTAGGACTATTAGAAGTTTGGAGAGATTGTTGAAGCTTGTCATTGATGATGTTGTTTGGTAACATGAGCATGGAAGGTACATAACAACGCGATGCAGTGTTGTCATTGATGTCAACATTGTTGTAAATCATTTTGATTAATCTTGAAATGTTTTTGAGATGTTAAGGAAGATATTTGTGCAAGTTGATTTGGTTTGGAAAGATCAGTTGCATAGAAATTTGATTGTGACGATTATGCAAGTACAATGTAACAGTGAGTTATTTTTTGGGTCTGCACCACTCCACAAATGAAGATTTTTCTCTGTGCTTCTAACATCATTTTTTTGGATGTTAGATGTACCTAATTCCAATATTTCATCATTTTTGGACAAGTGGATTGAGAGGTATGAGTACCAAAGTTCAGCCTGGCATACTACAATTATTCTCTATATAGTGTATCTGTGTGGGAGAATCTACACTTCCCTGCCGATGAGTTTTTAGCCTTGCAATGTTGAAGATAAGTTTCCAGATGTTAGTAGAGAATAGATTCTAGATGGTATCAAGTTTTGAGGTCCACGTGTCAAGAAGTGGACACACAGATGAAAGTTTTGCCTTTTAGGTCTTATGCAAAGCTGACTTAACACATTTGATGTTAAGCGAAGGATAAGTATGCATTGCTATCTTATGTGGGATCTATTATAGGTCCATGTCGACCTATCTTAAGATATTTTGAGTTTTGAATTATGGCACGTTGTGTGGATGAAATTTTTTGAGTCGATAAGTTACATTTTGGGTATTACATCTAATTAGTTCATCCTAATTGATGTTATACTTGATGTGGATATATATGTTGGATTGTTTTTGGTGTTTTGATATAATGTATGTGACATGTATTGTGTGTGATGTGAATTTGATCAGAGCAATGCGAAGTTAAGTTGTGAATGTTAAGTTGAAGATAAGAATTGTGCGAATGGAGAGCGAGGTAGACTGTTGAATCAAAAATAGATAAAGATTTCTATTGAGCTTCATTGGAACTATATTCATGCATATATTAGATGCAATTGTAACAGTTCAAAAATAGTCTGTGAGAAACCATCTCTCTTCTATATTTTTCTCTTTGGATAGTGAGTCCACCTACAGTGAGAAATTCTATAAATATACTATTTTAGTGTAGGAAAAAGTATCCCTTTTTCACACTTAATTTGGGAATAAATATTAAATAAAAGGACTTAATTATGCCTTAATTTAGTTTTTTAATATATTTTACATATTCACATTAATTTTAGGGCCCTATTAATTGAAATGGACTTAATTGTGCCTAATTTTTGGTGTTGTAAGGTGTACCTTTACACTTTCACACTAATCAATGGATTTATTAATTAATTGAGGTTAATTATGCCTTAATTAGCCCCTTTAATTCAAATCCAAGCCTAACTAATTTCAATTTCCGAGGGATAAAACCCGACATTCATAAATGCCATAACATAATGTTTAACATTGAGCAATGTATGTCCTAGGTAAGTGACCTAAGACCCATTCGCCATAGGGAAAAGGGGCCCTTACTTAAAGGCCTAGGACCTAAATTCAAACTATGTTTTTGGCATGTTTTCAATGATTTCAAATGTGTATTCACATGTTAACTTGTGATATTTGAATTTCGGGAATTAATGTTAAGATATGTATAAATAAGAGGTCATTTCACTATGTTTCACCTAGCAATTTTTCATGAGCACCAAGAAGTTTCAAGAGAGAATTCCTAGAGAAAATTTTATGATCAAGAGAGCATTCAAGGGCATTTTCAAGGAATTCAAGGGCAGAGTTATAGAAGAATTATTGCAGCAATCAAGATCTTATCATCATGTCAAAGTCATATTGCATCATGCATGTTGTTTGAGCTAATATGGAGATGTATTGGTCAAGATCTATTCAAATATTCAAAGGCATTGTTTCAAATCAAGTTTCATGATCAAGATCCACATCCATTGAGGCCAATTCATGCAAGTTGCAGATCTACAATCCAAGGTTCAAACAAAGGTATGGTGAGTTGTGACATTTTTTGTTCATTCATCATTCCTTCATGCTATTTGATTTTATTTCAAGGTTTAATTTCCAAAATGGGGTTTGACCAAGGCAAACCCCCCATCACCAAAAACAACATTTTTTTCTCTTGTGTTTATGTTTGCAAATTTTAGGTGGAAGATCCTTTGAAGAGAAAAATTAAAGAAAGTTCCAAAGTTGTTAAAGTTGCAAGAAAAGTTATCGTTTCACAGAAACTCTTCTAGAGGATTTATTTTTGGTTGTCCGATAGTGAAAATCGAGAATCTGGGAGTGTAGACACAACATAAGAGAACCCATAAAGGATTTTTGCAGAGCCCTAGGTAGGACCAATTTGCCATAGGGTGAATGAGTCCTTAGTGAGCTTCAAAAAGGCACTTTTGGTGTTTGGTACACATCATTATCCCCTTCCCATATTTTCCTTTTGATTACTGGTTCCATCAGTTTTGAGTGCAATCTTTCATTTGAATTTTATAGCTTGCATTTTGGAGTTTATTTGATGGTTTTAATCTTTCTCCCCAAAGTGTTATTTGACTCATACCCCCACCCTTGCATAAAAAGGAAATCAGTAGATTTGCACTTTGACTTGATTCACCTAAAGGTTGGCAATCATTTCATAGTGTGGATCTCATTTCCTAATGAAATTAGAGAAGTAGGAAAACTTTTCCCTTTTTGGATCCACTTTTCCATTTTAGGAAATTCACATATATTATTTTTCTATGTTTCATTTTGATGAATTCGACCTTGTACAACAACGTCTAAAAATTGGAGTCCTTTTAACCCTAGATCTAAGTTTTGCAATAGATTGTCTTAGGTTTGTATTAGTTGCATTACATTTAGGGTTCTTTAAATCTTGCACTAGTTTGCATTGCATATAGGGGTTTAAATTTGCATTTTTGCATTGTTTAAATCTTAAAAAAACAAAAATTTGCATGCATATTACATCAATTTTGCATAGTGTTTGCATATTAGTGTACTCTTCATCATTTATCTTCAAAAATTGAGTCAAAATTCCATTTCAAAAAGTGTCATATGGTTCATCATTTGTCCCTCATTTCACTTGCATTTAGACATTAAATTCTGAAAATTTTTGTCACAGAAGTTACAGTCTGAAACTAGGCAAAAAAAACACAAAAAACAACTTAAAATTTGCATTTTTCACTTTTTTAAAACCCTGATTTGAGACCCAGGGGCAAATGAATCCCTGTACAAACATTTTGGACAAAATTTTGGGTGCTATTTAGTCTTTGGTTTTCATTGATGTCACTGTGTTCAGATTTGAGAACTAAATTCCTGAAATAGTTTGTTTTTGCATTGAATTTATTGCTTATTTAGCTAGATTTTACAACATTGTGGAAAAAATTTCTTTCATATTTTAGTTAAAAGTAGTGTTATATTTCCACATTTTTCTTTCATTTTCAGCATTATTGCATCATTAGATAGATTAGTTTACAAAAACAAAAACCAAAAACATCAAAAGAAACAAACAAAAACTAAATGGTTAACCTTGGAGAAAGAATATCATTCAAACCCTTTAGTTGTGATGAATTTGACATGTTAGATGAATCCCTTGAGGACTTCATCTTGTTGGATGTTGTGGTTGTGTTGCTGATATGTGGTTGTCATTGATTTCAACACTATTAGCATTGATGTTTTAAAGGTTGTATATGCCGAGGATATTGAGAAAATTATAATAAATATGTTGAAGGTTGTCTGTGAAATTGTGAATTTTAGTGTGGTGGAAAATTTAGTATGTTGCTATTCAAGTGTTGTGTTTTAAATGGTTTTTTTATGAGCCTATCTAGTTTATACTCCGAAAGTTTCCGAGGTGTGCATAAAGATTTGTGCAAGTTGTGTGTTTTTGTGTTCCTACAGTTATTCTATTACTGTAGCTGATGTTTTTGGAAGAAAAAAATGTAATTCTGGTAATTTGAGTTTTTGTGTATGCTAATGTGATGTTTTTTAATGTTTCTAGATCATGATCTATCCTTGTTGTGCGTCTGCGTTGATTGGTGTGATCGTGATCGAAGATTTTTTCGTTGTGTGTTCAGGTTTTCATGTTCTTGGCCGACATGGTGGTTGTAGCATGTTGCGGATCCTCGTGGATTAATCTTTTAATGTTTGGCATGTTCAAGGAAGTTGTTTTAGGTCTTCATTATGTTGTGACCAACTTCGGTTGGTGTGCATTGAGATTTGTTCATGAATTGGGCTGACAGTTTGTAATTTATTCTTTTATTTTTGGCCGACAAAGTTGTTGATGTAATTCCATGTAGCAAATATATAAGAGCAATTATTTTTTTTTCATTTTGGAGTGTGCTCGATGTATGTATGAGAAGTGTGAATATGAAATGTGTGAATAAAGATCAGATCATTCGATTGCAGAGCAGAGTGTGAAGAAGATTGAGCGAAGTGTGAAGAAGTGTTTATGTGCCTAACCGGAACTATCATCAGGTTTTTGTAGAAGCTAATTTCTCAGTTCAACCTCTTCAGATGGATTTAATCTGAAATTTTTATGTAAGACAGCGAGTCTTCTTTGAGCAGTGAGCTCTAAGCAGTGTGCCTGAATGCATGTGCATTCTTTATTCATTTTTCTTATACTTTTAACAGGGTATAACTTGTGGATTAACCTCCACTGTGTTTTTTCCCCTAATAGGGTTTCCACACAAAAATCTTAGTGTTATGTGTGCTTCTGATATGTTGTTGATTCATGCTTTCACTGTTATTTATCAAATTTGAGATTAAAGGTTAATAAGGTTAAATAAGTGTTAAATTATGTGACAATTGATTCACCCCCCCTCTCAGTTGTCTATTCTTGTTTTTCCAACAATTGGTATTAGAGCAGGTTTCTCTGAAGAATTTTAATAGCTTGAGGTGATATGAGATGGCATCATACAAGAAGGATAGTCCTAGATTCAATGGAACAAACTACTCTATGGAAGGCTAGAATGGAGTGTCATTTGAAGTGCATTGGTGATCCCTTCTGGAAGATTACAAAGAACAAATATATTATTCCTCAGAATGGCCCCTCTACTCCTGATGAGATCAAAGAAGATGAAACAAATATCAGGGCTACATAAGCATTATTGAGTGCTCTAACTGATTCAAAGATGACAAATGTAATGGGTCTGAAAATAGAATATGAGATCTAGAAGAAGCTGGAGACATTGTATGAAGGAGATGCACAAGTGAAAGTTACTAAGCTACAAAGTCTGAAAGACAAGTGGGAAAACTTGAAAATGAGCGAAGATGAAAACATTATTTCTTTCATGCAAAAAGTGAATGAACTAGTGATGGGTATTAGATGTGTCGGTGGAATCTTGGATGAAGAAGAGATTGTGGCTAAAGTGCTCAGATCATTGTATACTTCTTACAAAACAAAATCTCATGCTATTGAAGAACTCAAGACAGTAACAAATGTGACAAGAGATATGTTGAATGGTAAGCTTGTTGCCTTTGAATTGAGTGAATCTATTCCTAAGACAAAATCTACATTCAAGGCTACTATATCTAGCGGAGATATGATCCAAGAGAAAGTTCTAGAAAGAAATTCAAGTATGAAGATGAGATGAAACAGATTGAAGATGAAGAGAGAGAGTTAGAAGAGGTGGAAGCATTGATTGTGAAAAGAGAATCCAGAGGACAAGGTAAGTATAAAGGAAAGTTTCCTATTAAATGTCTCTTGCAATAAGATGGGTCATTTTGCATCAAGGTGTCTTGAAAGAGTTCCTAGGTTCAAACCTGATAAGCCTAGATTTCAGAAGAAATGTTATTATGCTGAAGAAGGTGTTACTGATGATGAATCTGATAAATAAAATGGAAATGAATATGGATGGGTATTCATTGCTATCAAGGAAAATGGTACGGTGTCCACTGAATCTACTAGTGATAAGAATATTGAGAAAGCTCTTGCAGCCAAAATTGAAGAAAAGGATGAATGGGTGATTGACACCAGATGCTCACATCATATGAATGGTGACAAAAGCAAGTTTATAAGCTTGGAGAAGTATGACGGTGGTGTTGTAATATTTGGAGATAACAATCCTGGTGTGATTTGTGGCAAAGGCACTATTTCTCTTGGTGGTAAATATAATACTAATGATTTCCTTTATGTTGAAGGATTGATGAATAACCTATTGAGTGTTGGATAGATGGTAGACAAGGGATACAATCTTCAATTCAAAGATGGTAAGTGCAAGATATTGGGAAGTGTTGGAAATATAATTGCTTCAGGTACAAAGACAAGAGGTAATATTTTTCACCTAAGTGCTTCTAGTGAAAGTTGTTTAATTGCTCAAGTTGAAGTAAGATGGTTATGGCATAGGAGGTTGTGTCATGTGAATTTTGATAACATTGTCAAAGTAAGCTCCACTCAAGAAGTTAGAAATCTTCCTAAGCTAGTAAAGCCTACTAACACCATATGCAAGGAATGTCAGATGGGAAAGAAGACTAGAATTTCTTTTCGGAGCAAACAACATCATTCTAATGGAGTACTGGAGTTGGTGCATACTGATCTATGTGGTCCCTCCAAAATCAAAAGTCTACAAGGAGAAAGGTACTGTATGTTGCTTATTGATGATTATTCTAGGATGATATGGGTTGCTTTCTTGAGAGAAAAACATGAAGCATTAGAAAAGTTCAAAATTTTCAAAGCTATGGCCGAGAATGAGACAAGATTGAAGATTAAATGCTTAAGGTCAGACAGAGGTGGTGAATTCACTTCATGGGAGTTCAATTATTTCTATGAAGAGCATGTAATTAAAAGATAGTTATCTGCTCCCCAGACCCCTTAACAGAACAGAGTTGTTGAGAGAAAGAACAAAAACATTCTAGATGTTGTTAGAACTATGATGTTGGAAGGTAATGTTCCTCATATCTATTGGAGAGAAGTTGTAAGCACTGATGTATATACTCTTAACTAGGTAAATTTCAATGGTAATTCTGGTAAGACTCATTTTTAGTTGTGGTTTGGTTAGAAGCCTACTGTTAAATATTTCAAAATATTTGGAAGTAGATTTTATATCAAGAGAGATGAAGATATTGGCAAGTTTTATGCTAGGAGTGATGAAGGAATCTTTTTGAGTTACTCTACTAAGAGAAAGGCCAACCGATGCTATAATAGAAGATTGAGGAAACTAGTTGAAAGTGCAAATGTCAGATTTGATGAAGACACTGCTAGATCATCCAGATATTGTGGATATGATTCAAATGACCAACATGATAGTACTGATAATGGAATGAATTCTCAGGCATAGAATCAAGTTCAAATTGTTTCGATGAATCAAGAGAATCAAGAAGGAGAAGCTAGTGGAAGTGTAGAAGAAAGAACGGAAGAACCAAAAGTTTGAGAGAATCCTCAAGTTTTGAGGTATGTAAAGCTAAATCATTCTAAAAACCAGATTATAGGAGACAAGAACAAAGGTGTGTAGACTACAAGAAGAATTGCAGAAGAATATTGTCTAATTTCCAAGACTGAGCCCAACAATATTATTGAAGCATGTAAAGATGAATATTGGATGGAAGTGATGAAGGAAGAACTGATGCAGATAGAGAAAAATGATACATGGATTCTTGTTCCCAGACCTCAGGATAAAACTGTGATTGGAACCAAATGGATCTTTCAGAATAAGTTGAATGAACAAGGTGAAGTGGTTAGGAATAAAGCAAGACTGGTATGTAAATGGTACTCACAGATGGAAGGTATTAATTTTGGAGAAACCTTTGCCCCTATTGCTAGAATTGAAGTTGTAAGATTATTTATTGCTTATGCTACTTTTAAAAACTACAAAGTCTATCAAATGGATGTAAAGTCAGCATTTCTAAATGGTGAGCTAGAAGAAGAAGTATATGTTGAGCAACCGGATGGATTTCAACTGAGTGATAAAGAAGATATGGTTTTTCGATTGAAGAAAGCACTGTATGGACTCAAACAAGCACCTAGAGCCCGGTATGCTAGATTGGATAAATACTTGTTGAAGCTTAGATTCAATAAAGGCAATGTTGATAGTAATCTATATTTTAAGATGGATCAGGATAAAGAGTTGATTATTGAAGTATTTGTTGATGACATCATTTTTCAGGGTGATGATGACTTATGTATGAAGTTTACTGATGAAAGGAAAAGTGAATTTGAGATGTCAATGATTGGAGAGCTGAAATTCTTTTTAGGATTGCAAATTACTCAGATAGATGATATAATCTTTATATCTCGGTCCAAATATGTAAGAGAGTTACTAAAAACATCTGGCATGGAAGACTCGAAACCAGTTGGTACACCCATGGTAAGCATATGCAAATTAACACAGAATGATGATTCTCCTAAAGAAAATAAAACAAGATACAAATCAATGATCGGTGGATTACTCTATTCGACTCAGGCCAAACCAGACATCATGAATGTTGTATGTATGGTTGCTAGATATCAAGTTGATCCAAAGGAATCCCACATGACTATTGTGAAGAGAATCTTTAGATACTTAAAAGGGACAACTGACTTTGGTCTTTGGTATCCTAAAAATGATGATCTTACCTTGAGCGCCTACACTGATGCAAATTGGGCAGGAGATGTGGATGAAAAAAAAAAGTAATAGTGGCTGTGCATTCTTCTTGGGGAAGAAGTTGGTGTCTTGATTAAGTAAAAAGCAGAATTCCATTTCCTTATCTACTGCTAAGGCAGAATATATTGCTATTGCAAACAATTGCACTCAAGTAATATGGATGAAGTAGATGCTGAGAGATATGAGAATTGAGTATAATGAGCCTGTTACTATATTTTGTGATAATTCAAGTGCCATAAACATTTCTAAGAATACAGTGTTGCATTCAAAGACAAAACATATATCTATCAAATATCACTTTTTGAGAGACAAAGTGAGTGATAAAGAAGTAAGACTGGAGTATGTGCCTACTAAAGAACAAATTACAGACATGTTTTCTAAGCCATTGCCTAAGGATAATTTTGAGTATCTCAGAGGGAAGTTAGGGGTGATTTCCCCTCCTAATCTAAACTAAGATGCAATTCTTTTGCATCAATTTGTGCATTCATAGTCATATCTTGTTTCGGATTGATGTTGTGGTGGCTGCTACTCAGGGGGAGTAGTTAGATGATTCATATATGTGGTTTAGAGCTTGTTTACCTTTTCCATTGATGTCAAAGGGGGAGAAGAGTAATGTGAAAAACCTTGTAAAAACCTTGGGGGAGAAGAGCAGAACAAATAGCAGAGAAGAGTAATGCAAGGGGAGAAGAACAATATGAGAAGAAGGAAAGTTTGTTGAAAGAAGAGTTAGTTGTGTTGATGGTATTTTTCACATCATGTGTTGCCATCAATGCCAAAGGGGGAGATTTTTGGATGTTGTGGTTGTGTTGCTGATATGTGGTTGTCATTGATGTCAACACTATTACTGCATTGATATTTTGAAGGTTGTATATGTCAAGGATATTGAGAAAATTATAATAAATATGTTAAAGGTTGTTTGTGAGATTGTGAAGTTTAGTGTGGTGGAAAATTCAGTATATTTCTATTCAGGTGTTGCATTTTAAAGGGTTTGTTGCTGAGCCTATCTAGTTTATTCTTTGGAAGTTTCAAAGGTGTGCATCAAGATTTGAGCAAGTTGTGTGTTTATGTGTTCCTACAGTTATTGTTACTGTAGTTGATGTTTCTAGAAGAAGAAAATGTAATTCTAGTAATTTTAGTTTTTTCGTATGCTCGTGTGATGTTTTTTGATGTTTCTAGATCGTTTTCTATCCTTGTTGCACGTCCGCGTTGATTGGTGTGATTGTGATCAGAGATTTTTTCGTTGTGTGTTCGGGTTTTCATGTTCTTGGCCAACATGGTTGTTGTAGCGTGTTGCAGATCCTCATGGATTAATATTTTAATGTTTGGCATGTTCGAGGAAGTTTTTATAGGTCTTCATTATGTTGTGACCGACTTCAGTTGGTGCACATTGAGATTTGTTCATGAATTGGGCCGATAGTTTGTAATTTATTCTTTTATTTTTGGTCGATAAAGTTGTTGATGTAATTCCATGTAGCAGATATATAAGAGCGATTGTTTTTTTCATTTTGGAGTGTGCTCAATGTATGTATGAGAAGTGTGAATGCAAAATGTGCGAATAAAGATCAGATCATTCGATTGTAGAGCAGAGTGTGAAAAATATTAAGCGAAGTGTGAAGAAGTGTTTTTATGCCTAACCAAAACTATCATTAGGCTTTTGTAGAAGATAATTTCTCAATTCAACCTCTTCAGATGGATTTAATCTAAAAATTTTATGTAAGACAGTGAGTCTTCTTTGAGCAGTGAGCTCTAGGTAGTGTTCCTGAATGCATGTGAATTATTTATTCATTTTACTTATACTTTTAACAAGGTATAACTTGTGGATTAACCTCCATCATGGTTTTTCCCCTAACAAGGTTTCCACACAAAAATCTTAGTGTTATGTGTGCTTCTGATGTGTTGTTGATTCATGCTTTCACTTTTATTTATCAGATCTGAGATTAAAGGTTAATAAGGTTAAATAAGTGTTAAATTCTATGACAACTAATTCACCCCCTCTCAGTTGTCTATTCTTTTTTTTCCAACACATCTCACCTATATCATCCACTAAAGCTTTGGTGCAAGAGAATGCAAGAATAGACAATGATTACAACCATAGTTGCTCTTCTCCCAATACCTCTCCTATTTGTGACGAAGGTATTTTGGTGCCAGAAGACCCAATTATTAAGCATCATGAGAATCATGTTTTTCCCTCTTCTAATGCTACATTTGTCTCAACAAACACTAAGATGGATGGCATAGATGAAGATGTTAAGTTCACATTAGATTCCCCCTCACTAGAAGGCCATATAGGTAACTTGGTTGAGGTTATGAATGAAAAAACTAGATCTCCTTTAATTAGTGAGCCTCCTAAGTCACCTCCCATCATATAACCACCTAAAAAGAAACCATTCAATTGAAGAGATTTTTGTAATTTTATACTGCAACTTGATAATAACAATGTTTCGCAGCAACCGAGTTACAATATTGTTGCTCACACATACAATACATGGAACAATATGCAACAAAAAACCATATCTACCTCATTACCATTGCCTCAACCTATCTTTCCTATTGATCCCCATTTTCCTTCACATAATGAAAAAGAGAATGACCTTGTTGAGCAACTTTGTCATATAATCATCTCCCTTTTGGATTTAACAAAATCATCACTTACATACATTAATAGGATGCTCCAAGAAGTTTTGTAGAAGAATAATATCCAATATTATTTGAAATTGAATGTTGTAGCAACCTCCTTTGATTGTATGCAAGTGAAAAAGTCATATATCACATTCCATCAACAATAATTACCCTCACTTGAGATACAACATAAGAATGAGGCCTTAATGATAAAGGTGATTATTAATGAAACTGCAATTAGGCGTACCCTTATAGACAATGGAATAGGTCTTAATGTTTATAGCATGTATCTCCTAGATAAAATTGGTGTGGACAAGAAGCTTATTCAACTCAATGATGTCAATATTTATGGCTTTGAAAATGTTAATAGGCAACCATTAGGAATGATCACATTACCAACTAAGGTTGGACCCATGGTTTTGCCTACCCCTATCCATATCGTGACAGGACCTCTTTCATACAACCTTCTACTAGGGAGATATTTCATAAAACCTTCTACTAGGGAGACCATGGATTCATGTTATGAAAGGAGTCCCTTCTACTCTTCACCATGAAATGAGACTTGAATACAACAACAAGATATACATGGTTGAAGCAGAAGAACAAAGTTATAAATCACAAGTCAAACATGATCATAACACTTCCAACTCCCCTAATACTTTCATTCCAACCTCAAAAGTAAATTTTTTATGTTAGTCCTAATTTTATTCCACCTACAACAAAATCTTTAGTGTTGATTGGGGCTTATTAGATTTTACACCTCGTTTCAATGAAGAATCCAAAATCTCACCCTCAAAGTCCAAAGAGTCACATACAAACGATTCATTTTTAGATGCATTCTCTAGTGATGATTGGGGGTCATTATATTTTACACCCTCATTTATGGGAGAGTACAAAATATCACAATCTACACCTATAGAATCTTGTGTTTCAATTTCTCAACTTGGTTTTGCGTCAACACCATCACGCCATGGTGGTGATGGGGTCCCTCCAACCCCCATCCCTCATGAGAGGACAATACATAATTTTAAAAAACTTAAAAAGGATTTGTGTTCTCATGAAGAATCCAATCCTTCTCCAAAGCATAAAACCCCTTCATCTAATTTGGAAGAATGTTATGGTTGTGGACACAAACCCCTTTCTAAGCATGGATATAATGAAAACATTGAACAAAATAATAGAGAACAAGTGAAGTCTATACCATACTCTTTCAAGAAAGATCTAGGTTTACCACCTCTATCTCCATCTTCATTTAATTCCTTATCATCTACTGTGTGTATGACATCTTGTGATGAGAAAGAAATATTCCCTATTATTGATCAAGATACTATGTTTTCAAGGCTTCTCGAAGCCCACTTAATTATTCTCCCTCTAAGAACACGAAAGAAATTTTACAACAAGAGTTCATTTTATCATAGAGTTCATGCTTATTCTACTAATGAATGTAAGGCTTTAAGTGATAAAATTCAACATCTTAAGGATTGTGGTGCTCTTCCTTATGTTGAAGTACCTAGTTCCTCTAATTGATATTGATTTTAATGTTTCTCATCAATCATCTTGGCTCATCCTTGTCTTGCACTAAGTGGGGGGCAAGGGGTTAAGTATCCTTTTCCTCGTATGGCACTTGTTGTTGTCTCTTTTGGCTAGTTGACCATCTTCCATGTATATATAAGAGCAAGTTTTGGATGTGGACGACATGCCTTAAGTGGGCTCGCATTTGATGTACTTTATTTTTTGTTATCTTTAGCATTTCATTCTGGGGGCATCCCCTTATTCATGATGTTGTTTCATTCGGGAACACATGAATTGGAATAGGGCTTTCTGAATAAGCTCTCATGTCTTCTTCTACTTTAAAGTGGATTACTCATGAAAATGGTGTTAGCAATCACTTTAAAGTGGTAGAATACATCGTCACTCATGTTTCTTTGTATGATTTACTTTCTTCTTATGATGTGTCCTTTTCTAGTTGGTGTCATTGGGTTTGATATCCTCCAAGAGTGTGATATTTCTTTTATTTGTCCTCTCTTGGATACATTAGGCATTATGTTCCCTAAGAAGAGACCTTACACGAACTAAGAAAAATCCCATTGAACAAACCTCTACTCACACGTTGTTCATAAGTGTTAGCATAATACATCTTGTTAACCTTGTGAAGCTCGAAGTTTTGTTTTGTGGCATCCTATTGAAGTTATTAGAGGGATGGCTTTGGTATGGTTAGTATGATGAGAGCCTAGATAGAGGCATGAATTTCTCATTGTACGGTGATATCCTAGACCTAGCATGAATTTCTCACTTTGCTAGCCTTTGGGACACTCACCTAGTGGGCAGCCTAAAGTTCTGCTACTCTGGAGTGAGCACATGACAAAAAAAAAAAGAAAAAGAAAAGGCTTAGACATGTTTTGTGTTGATCGAACAGTCTAGGCTTGATCTTCTTGGTCTTTGATGTTGTATGATTGAGTATCTTTGTCATTTTTGCATACATAAGTGTCTTGAATGTCTACATTAGTGTGAGTTTGACATGGGGTCATACTCTCACTAAAGTGGGGGCTAAATGAAGTGTAGGAAAAAGTATCCATTTTTCACACTTAATTATGCCTTAATTTAGTGTTGTAATAAGTTTTACATATTCACATTAAGTTTAAGACCCTATTAATTGAAATGGACTTAATTGTGCCTTATTTTTGGTGTTGTAAGGTGTAACTTTACACTTTCACAATAATTGAGAGCTTTATTAATTAATTGAGGTTAATTATTCCTTAATTGGCCCCTTTAATTCAAATCCAAGCCTAATTAATTGCATTTTGTGAGGGATAAAACCCGACATTCATAAATGCCATAACATAATGTTTAACATTGAGCAATGTATGTCCTAGGTAAGTGACCTAGGACCCATTCGCCATAGGGTGAATGGATCCTCACTTAAAGTCCTAGGACCTAAATTCAAACTATGTTTTTGGCATTTTTTCAATGATTTCAAATGTGTACTCACATGTTGACTTGTGATATTTGAATTTTGAGAATTAATGTTAAGATATGTATAAATAAGAGGTCATTTCACTATGTTTCACCTAGCAATTTTTCATGAGCAGCTAGAATTTTCAAGAGAGCATTCCTAGAGAAAATTTTATGATCAAGAGAGCATTCCAGAGCATTTTCAAGGTATTCAAGGGTAGATTTATAGAAGAATTATTGCAGAAATCAAGATCTTATCATCATGTCAAAATCATATTGCATCATGCATGTTTTTTGAGCTAATATGGTGATGCAGTGATCAAGCTCTATTCAAATATTCAAAGGAACTATTTTAAATCAAGTTTCATGATCAAGATCCACATCCATTGAGGCCAATTCATGCAAGTTGTAGATCTACAATCCAAGGTTTAAAGAAAGGTTTGGTGAGTTGTGACATTGTTTGTTCATTCATCATTCCTTCATGCTATTTGATTTCATTTCAAGGTTTAATTACCAAAATGGGGTTTGACTAAGGAAAACCCCCCATCACCAAAAATAACGTTTTTCTCCTCTTGTGTTTGTGTTTGCAGATTTTAGGTGGAAGATCCTTTTAAGAGAGAATTTGAAGAAAGTTGCAAAGTTGTCAAAGTTGCAAGAAAATTTATCATTTCATAGAAACTCTTCTACAAGATTTATTTTTGACTATTCGACAGTGAAAATTGGGAATCTGTGCAAACATAATAGAAGAGAACCCATAAAGGAATTTTGTAGAGCCCTAGCCAAGACCCATTCACCATAGGGTGAATGAGTCCTCAGTGAGCTTCAAAAAGGAACATTTGGTGATTGGTACACATCATTCTTGCCTTTCCAGATCTGCCTTTTGATTATTAGTTCCTATCAATTTTGAGTACAGTCTTTCATTTGCATTTTATAGCTTGCATTTTGGAGTTTATTTGATAGTCTTAATATTTCTCCCCAAACTATTATTTGACTCATACCCCTGTCCTTGCATAAAGAGGAAATTGGTAGATTCACGCTTTGACTTGATTCACCTCAAGGTTGACAATCATTTCATAGTGTAGATCTCATTTCCCAATGAAATTAGAGAAGTAGGATCCCTTTTCCCTTTTTGGATCCACTTTTCAATTTTGGGAAATTCACCTAACCTATTTTTCTATGTTTCAACTATAATCGATTATATTATATTGTGAGCTAACCCTCGTCGTGGTTTTTCCTATTTTGGGTTTTCCACGTAAAAATCCTAGTGTTCATGTGTTATGTGATTTTGTGAATGTTTCATGCTTTCTTTCCTTATTACAGTCGAATATTGTAATGTCATAAAATTGCACCCCTTGCAATTTCACATACATTTTTGTATCCACATAAGTGTCCACTCCCTTAGAACTTGTGTAGGCTCATTTTAGCCCCTGCATTAGCCTTTTCCCCTCTCAGGATGCTCAGGAGCCCTTTTCAACAACTACCTTTGTGCGTCAATTTTGCGTCAATTCTTGTGATTTCTTCATTCTCGTCGTTTTGTGGCATGATTTTTTTAGACACTAGCACCTCATGAAATTTTGATGTTCAAACAACTATTTCCAAGTACCTTGCCACTTGTTAGCTAATTTTGTTGGTGGTAACATCTCAAGATGCCTTGTAACGGCTCATGAACCTTCTTTTCCATCTTATTCTCTCTTTAAATATTATCTCTTCAATTCATTTGGTCTTCTTGGCTTCTCTCTTAGACATTTTCTTGTCTTGCTCTTGATATCGTTCTTGCAAAACTCTCCACAACTTGCTCCAATAGCACTCTCACATTATTACAACACTCTTCTCAAGTCTCTTGGATCTCACAACCCATCCTTCTCTATCTCTCTCCTTGGCTTCCTCAAGCCTTGCAGGTGATATCTCTCCCATCTTATGTCTTTGAGCATCTTTGGATTTCTCACATCCCTTTTCTATGCATTTTTCTACCTTGTCTATTTATATTTCTATCTATCTATCTCGTGATATGGGTTATACTCCTTGAGTGGGGTTTTCTTTTATCACTTTTTGTGTCTATATCTACTTTGTGTCTTTATATTCTCTATCTATCTAGTTGTTGTGGAGGTGGAAACACCAAAACAAGGACTTGACTAAGGAAATTCTCCAAACATCCTCAACAATTTTCCTTGGTCTTATGTCTGTAGGTATCGAAGATATTCATTTTCTAGAGGCTTCATTGCTTGGTCCATTGTGATAAATTTATTTTCCTTCCTTAGTTTTATCATTTACATTTAGTTTACATTCTTTTATTTCAGTTTTATCATACTCTGTTACTTTCTCGCACTTTAAGAATTCTTAGTGATCAGAATAGAAGTAGCCAATAAGTTGTTTTATGAGATATTCTTAGTTTTTGGTCTGTACAAGATGCCAGTGCACCTCTTGGATGCATCACACTACCATCCTTTGGCTCATAGCTTGTCATTTTGTCCAAAAACCCTTTTTCACCTACTCATTTTGATTTTGAAACTCTCGCTCTATTTCTTGAGGTAGTCTGAGGTAGTTTATGACAATTCGTTCCCTGGGAATCTCTTGAGAACAAAGAGACTCGTGAGCAACAAATCCCCCTTCTCTACAAATATGCTTTGGTGATTGGATGTTTAATGTTTGAATGGTTTAAGAGAATATTGATTCACCCACCCTCTGAATATTCTGGGTGTTCAACAATTGGTATCAAAGCTTGGTTCCTTGGAAGGAGCTTAACCACTTTGGGAAGCTCTTGGAGATTGAACACATGGCTAACAATAAAATTCCCATTCCTCTGGAAGAGATTCATGTTGATGTTTTTATAGAAGAAGATTGCATGCTTGAAAAATATAGAGAACTCAAAGTTTCTCTTGAAGATCTAGAAAAAATTGAAGGTGAAAGCAAAGATTTGAAGAAAATGTCAAAGAAACAAATGAGTGCATCAGAAAATTGAGAGAGAAAATCAAGAACTTCAAAGAAAGGCATAAGGAATCCAGTGATTAGTTGAAATAAGCAAATGAATCTATCACTAGTTTGAAAGTGCAAGTTGAAGAAAAGAAAAGAGTTGAGGAGTGTGTAAATGAAATGGTGAAAATAAAATTTGAGGAATGTATAAGGCTTGAGCAAGAAGTGGTAAATTCAAGATCAGATCTAAAAAAATCAAGAAGTCGTGAAGAAAAATTCAAAATGAGTGCTACAAAGCTTGATGAGATGATTGTAGGATAGAAAGTCTCTAAAAACAAAGGTGGCTTAGGATTTGAAAAAGGGGAAAGCTCAAAATCTGATCAGAGAACTAGTACATAAGAAAATATCAATGAACCAAAGGAGACTAAAGACTAGAAGAACAATGGCAAGATTTGGAATCAAAGAAATGAAGCTAGAAGACAACTGGTCAAAAAACCAAATGCTCAAAGGTACCCATCTTTTAATGTATTTTTTTATTCTTGCAAAAAAAATTGGACATAAAGCAATGAACGTAGAAGCAAAATGAATCAGAATTTCCCATCCTTTACTAGTCAATGTCTTACATGCAAAATATTTGGACACAAAGCAAGTGAATGTAGAAGTCAAATGATGAATGCATATAACAATGGTAGAATGATTCAATCCTTCAATGGTTACTATTATACATGCTATGAATTTGGACACAAGGCTAGTCAATGTAGATCTAGAGTGAATGGAAGGAATATTGTTCAGAAGAATATCACATTCACAATTGCAGTAGACTTGGACACATTGCTAAGTTTTGCAGAAGAAAAAATACAAGGAAGGATACTCTAGTAAAAAGGAATGAACCACTTATAAAGGTTGATTTGGTTGAAGTAAAAAAGTAAATGGAAAATGTTTGGAGGAAGGAAGAGATAGAAGACAAGGGAGAATTTGTATCAACCTTTAGTGCAGATGTTTCCTCCAAAAACTAAGCCAAGAGTTACGACTTAGAGGGAGCTTTAATGGATATATTTTGTCCCCCATTAGAAAAGAGGTGATGAGGTTTTAGCATGAATATATCTGATGTAGATCAACATGCTTGATCTACTCGTGAAGATTGCAGAATAAAATATGATGATGTGAAAGTTTGTGAAGCTTCTTAAGTTGTTTGTGCATACAGATAAAGTGTTCTCATCTTTATGGTTTGAAGAATTTAATGCAAAATTTGGGTAGATCAAAGGATTATAAGTGATTTCACCAAGGAAAAATCATTTCATAAAAGTATTCGAAGAGAATGCATGAGAGAAAGAATTTTGAGGACAATTATTGAGAAATACAAAGAATTCCTTGTATCTACATATTAATGCATTATGAAGGTAGTGGAACCAAGAACTATTTGGGTTCTTAAACTAGGCTATGAGGTGATAGAATTAGATCTTGATGGTTATGCTAATATCTTGTTGAAAAGTCCTAAGGATACCACAAAACCTAGATATGGGACTTATGAGGAAAAATCCATGGAAGTTCACATGGAATAGAAGAAACCCTAGATCAAGAAGAATGTTGATGCTATGGTTGATGTATATGCACAAGAATTGGGCATTTCAAAGGGAAGAGTGAAGTATGGAATATAAAGAGCTAGAGAAAATATGAGTATTGGTGAAGCTTCAAGTAACTCAAGGAGATCTGGTAGAACAACTACCACTCCACCTTCTGTCTAGAAGTCCTCCATGGCTTCACCTTCTACTGGAGAGAAAAGGAAGACAACTACCAATCCTCCGATAAGGGAGAAATCCCCTCTGGTTGCACAAGCTACAAGGGAAGAGAAGAAGAAAATTACCACCACTACACCACCTATTGCCTGTGCAAAAATAAGAGTTAAACAAAAGGCTACGAGAGAGAAGGGTATAGACATCAATGTTGTTGAAGAACAAGAAGAGTTGGAAGAAGAACGACCACAGTTGGTTCGAAGAGGAATATATGAGGCTTCATAAGGTGAAGCTACTACAAAAAGGAAAAGACATGATGTGATTGACACAAAAAGTGAAGAAGAGATTGAAAAGGAAAAAGAATAATTTGCAATACATATGAGGGAAAAGAAGATGGAAGCCAAGAAGGCTTCTCCAGAGAAGAAGAAGGAGAAAGAAAAAATTCAGAAGTTGCAGTCTTCAACCACCTCCGACAAAATTATACTTTAAATTTTTATGCATTTATGTTTAAATTCTTTGTAAATATGCAGACAATATAAATAAATTCTTCAGTACCTTTTTTGTTTTTCCTATGATACATGACTTGGGATGAGTCAATTCATTATTTTCCAACTGTATATATGACTACATCATTCAGGGGGAGTTTTGGTAGGAGTCATAATTGTTTGTATAGGTGCCCTTTTCCCTTTATATCAAAGGGGGAGAGTATTTTTGGAGATTTTTGGCATGTTGCCATCAATGACAAAGGGAGAGATTGTTGAAGTTTTCCATTGATGATGTTGTTTGGAAACATGAGCATGGAAGGTACATAACAACATGGTGCAATGTTGTCATTGATGACAACATTATTGCAAATCATTTTGATTAATCTTGATAGGTTTTTGAGATGTTAAGGAAGACATTTGTGCAAGTTGATTTGGTCTGAAAAGATCAATTGTATAGAAATTGACTAAGTGTCAATTCTACAAGTACAGTGTAATAGTGCATCAGTTTTTGGGTCCACACTACTCCACAAATAAATATTTTTCTCTATGCTTCTGACATCATTTTTTGGGATGTTAGGTGTACCTGATTCCAAGATTTCATCATGTTTGGACAAGTGGATTGAGATTTATGAGTAACAGAGTTTGTCCTAGCATACTACAGTTATTCTCTTTACAATGTATCTGTGTGGGAGAATCCATACTTCTTAGCGAATGATTTTTTTGCCTTACGGTGTTGAAGATAAGTTACCAGATGTTAGTAGAGCATAGATTCTAGATGGCATCAAGTTTTGAGGTCCAAGTGTCGATATATGGATACATAGATGAAGAATTTTGCTTTTAGGTCTTATGTGAAGCCGACCTAACACGTTTGATGTTATGCGAAGGATAAATATGTATTTCTCTCTTATGTGGGATCTATTATAGGTGCATATTGACCTATCTTAAGATATTTTGAGTTTGAAATATGGCACGTTGTGTGGATGAAATGTTTTGAGCCGACAAGTTACATTTTGGATATTACATCTAATTATCCCGGCCTATTTGATGTTATACTTGATGCAAATATATATGTAGGATTGTTTTTGATGTTTTGATGTAATGTATGTGACATGTATTGTGTGTGATGTGAATTAGATTAGAGAAGTTTAAAGTTAAGTTGTGAATGTTAGGTTGAAGATCATAATTGTGTGAATGAAGAGAAAGGCAGAGTGTTGAATCATAAATAGATAAATATTGTTATTGAGCTTCTTTGGAACTATATTCATGCATATATTAGATGCAATTGTAACAGTTCAAAAATAGGATGTGAGCCACCATCTCTCTTCTATATTTTTCATTGTGGACAGTGAGTCCACCTGTAGTGAGAATTTCAGTAAATATACTATAACAGGTTATAATAAATTGTGAGCTAACCCTCACCATGGTTTTTCCCATTTTGGGTTTTCCATGTAAAAATCATGTTGTTCATGTGTTATGTGATGTTGTGAATGTTTCATGCTTTTTTTCCTTATTACAGTTTAATATTCTTTGGTGATTGCATATTTAATATTTGAATTGTTTAAGATAATACTGATTCACCCCACCCCCCTCCTCTCCCCTTCCTCATTATTTTGGGTGTTCAACAAGGAAAGCATTTCCTATATTTTTTTTTAATGATTTGTTAATTGTACTAAATTTTACACCATCCTTTATGAATGGTGCTTTCTTTGTTTTTTGTATTCGCCAACAAAAAAAATTAAGAGTTCAAGCAACATGGGCAAGATGAAGTCAAGTTGAAATCCTAAGGAAAGAAAAATAATATAAAGTGTACTTGAACTAGTTAAGATGATAGTCATTTTAGGTGTTGGTGTTTAAAAATGCAACCCAGCTAGGATTTGCAATTCTCTAAGAGGTAGCCAACCTCTATATTAAATAACCACAAAACCTAGTGGCCAACTGACAGGAAATGGAATGGATACACATTTCCCCTACACTTCAAGCTCTGTAAGACCTAGGGGGGTAACCCTTTAGCAATATCAAACAATCTAGACACACAAGTAACAGGATATTGCTTAACAGATTATGCTCTCACAGAATTGCTAAGAAACCTAAAATATCACTCAATATTGGAAAACTATTGAATGAATTTCACTAATCAGCAAGGAGAACATGACAGACACAACTGTCCAAACAATAAGAACAAGAATGATTTTACATTTAAAATTTTGTTTTTGAGATGCATTAAGCTGCAAGATAAATTAGTGCTAATTCTGGGCCATAGAGTCAAATACAAAAGACAACTTTATCAGCAAATGGCATTCAACCAGTGGATCTAAAATTTTTGATGCTTTGCAGCAACTGTTAGTGTCTTACACCAACAATCCCACTCCTATTATCCATCAAATTCTCCTTATCAAATCCAACCTGCACACTTAAAATCACTATTATCTGCTCACAGTATTTAACCATTTCTTTGAAAGAGACCCATAAACAAATAACACAATCTCATGAAATTTGAGATGATAAACTCAAAATACTTTGTATTATTGAATTCATATGATTTAACTGTACAAGTATGGAGACAAATTGAAGATATTCATTAAAATGCAAACACATTTCATGATTTATTTGCACAAATTGGTTGTATTTGCTCATAAAATCAGAAATTACAGTTTTTGGACTCAAAATTAACTCAGACTTAACAAACCTCTATCTACCCAGCCCAACACAAAAACTCAGAACCCTTTACAATGAGAAGAGAAAAGAAGATATAGAAGAATGGAGGAAATAGAAGAAGCCCTAAATTCGAATCTGTTACAGACACATGGCAGCTTCATTCCCGTTGATCAAATTGAAAATAATATCTTATCTTTTTTGCAGCAACAAACATTCCCTCCAACTGCTTCAGCTCATCATTGCTCAACAACAGAAAATCATCCCATGTGGAGAATCTCATTATTTCATCCAGCTGCTCAAAAAAAACTCTTCCCGTGAAAACCTATTTTTATTCTTGTCTTTTATTTCTGTTCACAATGCTGGAGCAATACCTTTATATCTAGAGCCGCCTTTTACCTCCTTGCTGCACTTATATTTTGCTTTCCAGCAAACATATTTCATTATAAAGTGAATAAAATTCACTTTATATAATACCCACATTCAACTGTATTTAAAAGCATTGCCTTTAAATATTTAAAGCTCTTACTATTTGGTGGGATAAATAAAAATTTACCCATGCCTCATTTAAATATTTCATTTTTTGAAATATTTTACATTTTACACCCTCGGGTGAATTATTTTACCTCTAAATGAAATTTATCATTTAAATATTCACCCGGTTGCACGATGGAGTAAATACTTAAAATTTTACCCCCACATACCTTTGAAATTTCTCTTGGGACCCACCTCCGTTTTTAACCACAAACCATGTAACTTTTGAAAAATTAAAAATATTGCTCCTCCTGTGCATTCTTGCGCACCTCGCACTCCTCTCTTTGCCAATTTGCTCTTGTTGGCCGCGCATCTCCATTGTGCTCGCATCCCTCCTTTCTACTGATGTAGGCATCCTTGCACTCTGCAAGTCACGCCCACCTCCCTTGCTTTGTGGGCTCCTTGTTGGTTGCTCGCGCCCATCCTGGCTGTATGAGCCTCCTCCCTAGCTGGCCACGAGTTCTCCCCATTCTCAGGTCGCGCCCTCACTGGCTGTGTGGTGTGCGCAGGCCTCTTCACCTGGTTATCTCCTCCTCCTCACTAGGCGTGGGTTTCTCCTCCACACACTTCTTGCTGCTACATGCGGGCTCCTTCACTGGTGCGAGCCCTCACATGTGGTGCGAGCCTCCCCATATGGCATTGGCCTTCTCCTTCGACGCGAGTGCCATCCACGGTGTTGCAGGCCGTGCCCCTCATGTGGTCTCCTCTTCATAACGTCGCACCCCACTCTTCACTGGCCGTGTGAGCTCCTTCACCAGTCATCTCTCTATTTGGTGCGCAGACCACTTGTATGATGCGGGCCTATCTCACCCGGTCTTCCCCCAAACTCTCTACTTGCAAGTGCATTCTCCCTCAAACCACAATGAGAGATTCCAGCAAGTTGTGAACAACAATTGAAAGACTTACATGTGTTTCCATATAAGTGGGGAGACTTGGACAGTTTATCTATATAAGAGATTTCCTCTTCATACCAGTGTCACTATCGACCATGCATTGTTCTCCATCCATGGAGGAAATGAACCCTTCCATATTCATGGTGAACAAGAAAAGGAAGTTTGAAAAACATTACATACAATGCAGAAGTTATGAGACAAGAATCAACAACATCCTTTTCAAATGTTCATATCCATATAATAGTTTGGTAACTATAAGCAACTATAAGGATATCAAATTTCACCCATACATACACAAATTAGAACCCTTCCATATGTATAGGTATCATGGTTAATACTGCATGTCATTGCACCAATCATGAATATCTGATGCTTATTCATTTCCAACTAAGTGATGACCCTGATCTTTTTGTTCATCAATTCTCATATGATCAAAAGAAAACATTTCAATGCATGGCTTCTGCAAAGTATGTTGGGTCCCCATGTGGCCCAGCTAAAAAAGAATTCGTTTTAAAACAACTTTCACCCTCAAATGATTTTGACACTATGTTTGAATGCACGTGAAGTGAAAACATTAACTGGGTCGCCATTAAAACTGTTTTCTGACACTTTTGGAAACTAGGCAAAACAGGTCAAGTTGCCTCAAGAATCAGCCTGGGAAATAGGTCAAACGACCTCCGGGAGACATGGAAACTTGCAAGAACATAGTCATTTGATCCAAAAGTATAGTGCAAAAGATGGCTCAGAGAAACAGATCACGAGGAACCGGATATTAATCGGCGAAGTTGGCCTCTTAGAAAGGCTGTCAGGAATGCAGCTGCATAACAGAACAATCTGCATTTGGTTTCGATCTGCTAAAAATAGCAAATCAGATCACGAGGCTCTGCAAACTGAAACCTAAGATCATTTGGGTATGGGGAATATGGAACAATATTTTTTCTTACATGAAAGTGAACTTGTTGCGAAAACCAAGCTCAAACAGGAAGCTGTTTCACAAACTGACAATCTGCAAACAGCAGAACAGTGCAAAAACCTTCTAGCTTCACTTTTCAAAACGTTGTCAGAACTTATCATGGGAAGCTGAAATTTGACATGCCTGCTCACATATGTCAACTGAATATGTCTACAACTGGGTTTTGCACGAAAATCAATAGGCTTTAAATTATAAGCCTCCAAAGCGGGTTAGTCAGACTGATTCTTCAGGTGCACTTATGAAAGTGCAGAAGCAAAATTTTGAAATAGGCATCTCAAATTTGCAAAATTTGAGAGTGCCATCATTAGGAAAGTCTCTTCAATCTTCCTAATGATGTTATAAATGTTGAAAGGACAAGAAAACTAAGAGTGGGGTGAATAAGTTGTACATTAAAACATCAACACGCTTATTAATATTCAAATTTACATTGGTCCTTAAACCCCTTTTTGTGCATTAGCAGAATATAAACATGAGAAATAGTAATGCAAATCCATCAAACACATGAGAACACCAAATTTACATGGAAAAACAAAGAAGAGAAAAACCATGGTGAGGATTAGCTCACAATATAAAGTAATTGCAACACCGAATACAGTAGGCTCACTACCAGAGGGCTCACTGCCATATTAAAAAGAAGAAGAAATAATATTGTTACAATGAAAAATCCATCTCAAAGTAAAATAAATATCCACAGAGCATCACTAGTACATTTGTAGCCTCTCTAAAGAATGTATACATCTTCTGGTCACTACTTTCAATAGTCTAACACATTAAATATCACACTACATTTCACACTTTCACACTTCAGAACTCTACACTTTACATCAAACACTTCACAACTTGATTCTCCATCACATCAACACTTATTTATACCATCCTCAACCTTGAAAACAATTAACAAGGTCGGCTATGCACCTCAACCATGCAAATTCAAATTAGGTCAGCACCAAAACATTCTCATGGTGGAAAGGAATGAAGGTGGACCACAACAATCCTTAACTCAAACCCAAATCCACTCATACACATCACACCACACTTCTACAAACATCGAAGCATATCCATAATTAGTGTAAACACTCAAGATCAGTCTAACTTGTGTTAACACCATTAAATAATTAAGGGCATGCTTCCTTTTATCCAAAGATGATTCACAGACAACATACATCACTTGAACTCAGTCTGGAATATTCCATCAACACCCTAAAATCTAACAATTCCTTCACAACATCATACACCAAAAGAACATATTCATTCTACACAACTAGCTAACCTTCCACACCCTACAACACCTGAAAAAAACCTTGTAGGACACCAAAACAAAAAAAACTTAGACTAAAGATAGATATGATCAATATAAGAACATCCTTAGAACTACAAGACCAAAAACAACAAAAACTTTAGTGGCGAATCTTCGCCAATTGGTGAATTCTAGGAATCGGCCAAGTCGAAATAGGTGAATTAATCATACCCAATAAGGTGTCCAAATCACCCAGATTTTATGAACTATCAGTCCAATGAATGTCGATTTGTCAACGATTTTTTTATGAGGCATATTTAAGCAATAAATTTTCCATAATAGACTACGTGTTTCAAATGGACCGATTAATATTTTCACCTAGAATCCCGAGAGAATGTAATAAAACACGTACATATTTGCCAATACTATTAAAACAACATTATATGAGGACCCATTTCACCAATTAAAATTTACAAATAGTTGCTTGTGAAAACACATTTCATTAAAATTTATAAATAGTTTCTTATGAGGAACTATTTTGCCAATGACATTTAAAAATAATTATATTTGAGGGCACATTTCGCCTTGAAAATTACAACGTATCATTGTATAAGCATGCGGGATTCACCAATTTTTAATATACCATTTAAAAATCCCGTGGAATTCACCAAATATGGATTGATATAAATACAATTGAAACTGACATTTATTCTTACACATTTTGTTCAATTATGAGGTTCTACTTCTTGATTTGAAAGTCAGCGAAAGCTGAAAATGTAGACTTAAAGGTGAGTGATCATTTCTTCATAATGTTATTAGTTATAATAATAAGATTTTTTTATCTCTTTTCCATTCTTGGTTCATTCTTAAAGATGATTTTGAGTAGAGAATGGGATCTATATTCTCCGTGAGAGGAAAAGAAACAGTGCGAAAACACTTTCCTAACGCTAAAACTATAGAGGATAAGTGCAAAGACAAGTTTTAAAACTTTAAAACACTTAAGATGAACAAATGCAGGATAACAAGAGTAACAAAAATAAATGAATTACAGAGATAACACCAAATTTATGTGGGAAAATCCTTTCAGGAAAAAACCCACCACACCAAGAGAAAGACACTTTGTATTATAGTAAGCAAACGATTACATACAAAGTTACAGTCCTCACTCTCTAATATTTATCTCACAATAACACTTGAGTTTTTCATGCACTCACTGTTACAATGCTTTCAACATACATTGAATAAAAACTCATCAACCCTAGACACACAATCTCGCAATATTTTGTCTTCTATCTATCTCAGATTATTCAACTTCTAGTTTGAACCAACTATTACAAGCCTCTCACCAACCACCAATTAGGGTGCATTAATTTCAGCTCTTCTCTAACACACCAAAATGATCTCAGATCAGATCCACCAGCAATCCTACATCGAGCCCCTCCCGCAATAAATTCATTGCAGAGAAATAACTCAAATCGGGCTTTGCCAACCGCCAAAATCCGATCTCATAGTAATTGCATAACATATTGCTTTTCACCAATCCACCTTTCGACACTAAATTTTGTTTTGCAACAACGGTGCAAAAACAACCAAA
This sequence comes from Sequoiadendron giganteum, assembly GCA_007115665.2. Classification (NCBI taxonomy): domain Eukaryota; kingdom Viridiplantae; phylum Streptophyta; class Pinopsida; order Cupressales; family Cupressaceae; genus Sequoiadendron; species Sequoiadendron giganteum. The sequence continues at coordinate 621,473,008 of CM021109.1, read as the reverse complement.
GAAAGATTGCCACATGTCACACTGCTATTTGTCATGCCGCTTGACCGAGCAGTGATCGATCAACTATCATCAGGCTCTGAAATGCCTTCGCCATCGCTAACCATCTCATCACATTCCTGGCTGGCAATAATCCATTATCGCCAAAACACCGACCACCAGCTCTATCGGGTCCCACAAGCCATGTGTCCACCGTTCAGGAGGTTCTGGGGCATCCAGGTGGAAATCTCCTAGATTCCCATGAGCCCACCCGGAATGAGCTTCGAAAGCTGCCACATGTCCACCGTTGGAGCTCCTTTGGAGAATCTCTAACAGCATCCACTAGATTCCCTAGGGAACTCTCGAGGTGTAGACAAGTGTCCATGGTTAGACAACCCTTCGCATAAAGAAACTTGAGGCCCACCTCCCCTTCGTTGTTCTTACCGTTTAAGACACTTCCATGCGTCGAATGTAGAAACAATTCCGCTCACCAAAAAGACTTTCAGCAGTACCTGCCTTAGGATGGTACATAACGCAACCAGCACCGTCGGATGAAGTTGATAGCAACTATTTATGCAAGTCATCGACACATCAGCAAGGCATACCATTGCCTCTCGTTGATGAGCGACCGATCCGCTGATGAAGCCAAGGCCAACAAAAATTCCGCCAACTCCATGCTCATCGGCCCATCACTGTGACAACCCTCAGAGTCTCACTGATCAGACTGAGTCTCAGTAAACAATGATCAAAACAACCAAATGATAACTCTGCGGTAAAGCGATAAGGGCATAAACTCGTCAAGCCTTTAGCAGAGGTCCAAGCTAGTAAATTGAGGCACATTTTCCAACAAGCTCCCACTTGACGAAAACTTGTTGCCTTCCTCCAGACTTCAAATTTATTTGCAGTCATAGGCCCCAAGGCCCATCGAACTTGCACACCATTTGAACTAGTTCATGCTCATTGGATTTTTCAATGCATTAGATACATTCTTCAATGTATCCACCTTCTCTAAAGAAACCTTTCCATCCTCCACCATATCTCTGATGAAGTGATACTGCACATCGATATGTTTCATCCTGGCATGGAAAGTTTGATTTTTCGCCAAAAAAATGGCACTCTGACTGTCGCAACAGATATGATCTGCCCTACATCAAAACCAATATCAGAGCACAAACGGCTAGGCCAAACAGTTTCTTTGCAGGCATGAGTCGCTGCCATGTATTCTGCCTCTGTAGTGGACAAAGCAACTACAGCCTGTCGCTTCCTCATCCAAATGATTGCACCACCATTTAACATGAAAGTGTATCCACTGGTGGATCTTCTACTATCAATGTCCCTTGCCCAACCAGAATCCACATATCCACGAATGTTGAGTGTTCTCTGTGATGCAACCAAGTTGTCATGGTAACACAGAGAATATTTTGAAGTCCCCTTTAAATATATGAACACTCTCTTCACAGCATCCCAATGTGTCCTTCCTGGATTTTCCATAAAATGACTAAGAACTCCCACTACTTGGACATTGTCTGGCCTTGTACAAACCATTGCATACATTAAACTACCAACAACACTTGAATAAGGCACCCTGGTCATGTCTTCCATCTCAGTAGCAGATTTTGGACAATCTTCAATAGATAGCTTCATTCCCTGCAAAATTGGAACAACCAGCTGCTTGCAATCATTCATACCAAATCTCTCTAGAATAGTGTTGACATACTTACTCTGGCCAACCCAAATCTTTGTACTCGTTTTGTCCTTGGTTATTTCCATCCCCAGAATATACTTAGTTGCACCAAGATCTTTCATTTCAAAATTTGCAGACAACTGAGATTTAAGATCAGAAATCATAGTCTTACTATTCCCTATGAACAACATCTCATCTACGTACAGGGTAATAATAAGCACACGATCATTTTTAGATTTATAATAAACACAATGATCAGATTTTGATCTCACAAATCCCATAGACAACACAAAGGTGTCAAACTTCTGGTACCACATTCTAGGAGATTTCTTCAAACCATACAGAGATTTCTTTAACTTGCAGACCAGGCTTTCTTTACCTCTTACAACGAAATGCTTAGGCTGGGACATGTAGATTTCTTCTTCCAGATCTTCATGGAGAAATGATGTCTTCACATCCATCTGCTCGATCTCTAAGTCATATGCGGCTGCAAGTGACAACATAAATCTGATAGATGTTAGCTTAGCTACAGGGGAAAATATTTCTCCATATTCAATTCCCTCTACCTGGGAATATCCCTTTGCAACCAACCTCGCTTTATACTTCTCAGCATTGCCCTCAAGACCAGTCTTCTTCTTAAATACCCATTTACAACCAATAGACTTTCTTCCTTCAGGCAAAGGTACCAAATCCCAGGTTTCATTCTTTTTCAATGATTCCATTTCTTCATTCATGGCTTCCAACCAGGAATTTGCATCGGGCATATTAATTATCTCTTTAATAGTTCTAGGCTCCTTAGTGCTAGTGATTAAAGCATAGGCACAATTCAAATCTAACATAGAGTAACCATACCTATCAAGTTGTCATTTTTCACGTGTAGACCTTCTCACTGGTTGAGGTTGTGGTTCTTCATCTTTAGAACTCTCAGAGGTTCTAGAGCTCTCCTCAGTTTCAAGTACACCATGCAATTCTCCCTTTCCTAGAGTTTGGAGAATCTCAACTGCATCATACTTCTTTTCTCTTTGATCTGTCTCTAATTGTGCATCAATTGTAGAAGATTTTAGTTCATGAAATATTACACTTCTGCTATACAAAACCTTCTTAGTAATAGGATTCCAAAGCTTGTATCCTTTCACACCAACGCCATAGCCGATGAAGATACATTTAACAACCTTGTTCTCCAACTTAGATATTTTCTCATTTGGCACATAAGCATATGCCTCACAGCCAAAGACACGAACATGTCTCAGAGAGGGCTTCTTATCAGACCACGCTTCCAAAGGTATCTTATCAACAAGAGTAGAGCAAGGAGAAAGATTTATCAAGTAACATGTTGTAGCCATGACCTCAACCCATAACTTCTACTCTAGACCAACACTGCTCAACATACTCCTTGCCTTTTCCATCAACATCCTATTCAACCTTTCAGCAACTCCATTTTGTTGTGGAGTATAAGGTGTAGTTTTATGTCTTTTAATCCCATGGTCTTTACAGTATCTATCAAAATTTGCAGAACAAACCTCACCACCATTATTCATCCTCAAACATTTAATTTTCCTTCTAGTCTGATTCTCTACCAAGTTTTTAAACTCTTTAAACCGACTGAACACTTCTGATTTACTCTTAAGAAAGTATATAAATGCCCTTCTCAAAAATTCATCAATAAAAGAACTATAATATCTAGACTTTGATAATGAAAGAACATTCACTGGACCAAACACATCAGAATGAACATAGTCCAGTACACCAGAAGATTAATGAGAACTCGAGGAAAAAGAAACATGTTGTTGCTTTCCATAAATGCAGTGTTCACAGAAATCGAACTCAAGATTACAATCTAAAATCCCTTCAACAATATTTTTGTTTTTCAAGGTTTTTAAACCTTTCTCCTATGTGACTGAGTCTATGATGCCACATCATGGTCTTCTTTGTTGGAAGTTTCACTTCCATCGCATTTGCACCCAAAGAAGCTTCATCCTTCTTCTCTACAGGAGCAGCTTTGCTTGACTTTAGAGATACATTGTTACATTGAACAGGACGTGCATCCAACTTGTACAGAGTGCCAGTATGAACACCCTTAGCCAGCACCATAGCGCCTCTAGCCATCTTACATATTTTACTCGAGAAGGAAACTTCCACACCAACATCATTTAGCTTACTAACAGAAAGTAAGTTACAAGCCAAACCTGGTATGTGTAGTACATCACCAATCCCTTTGATTCTTCTATTAGGGAATTGTATTTTGACTCTTCCTTGGCCAAAAATCTCTAGCGTTGAGTCACTTGTTAGGTACACCTTTCCACCATCATACTTATCATAATTAGTGAACCATTCTCTATGAGACGTCATGTGAAAAGATGCACCTGAGTCAACCAACCAGACATCATCTAATACCTAAGTTCCCAAGGCTGCAATGAAGGCATCTACATCACTCTAAGAAGAGTCATGGTCTGAAGAGTTGCTCTTCTTCTTCTCCTCCTTACAGTCCTTTCGGATATGACCAGGCTGCTCACAATTCTAGCATTTCACCTTGGACTTTCTACCAGGAGACTTTGATCTCCCTGCAAATTTTGATTTGGACTTCTTGTCATTCTTCTTGCATTTCTCCTTTGATCTACCTCGAACAGCAAGGGCCTCTTTGGCCATCTCAAAAGACTTCATTTGCATCTCTTCAGACAGCAGCGAAGCAACCACGTCTTCCATCTTGAAAGTAGCAGTTGTACTTCCAATAGCCATCACCAGATGATCCCAAGTTTTAGGTAATGAACATAACAGGAGCATGCAACGATCCTCCTCCTCTATTTTCACACCCATAGACGCTAACTGAGCAACACCCATATTAAATAGGTTCAGATAGTCTGCAATAGATGCACCTTCTTCCATCTTCAAGGAGTACAAATTTTTCCTCAGGAATAACTTATTCACCAAAGACTTTCCCTGATAAATATCACCAAGCTTCTTCCACAATGAAGATGTAGTCTTCTCCTCATGGACGTTCAAAGTATAGAATTGGCCAGACTAAGTCTTATCAAACCTCTCACTTTTTTATCTGTGAGGTCCCAATCTTCTTGCTTCATACCTTGTGGCATAGTTCCAGACACAACAACCTAGAGGTCTCTATCCACAAGCAAGTCCTCCATTTTGAGTTTCCACAACTCAAAGTTGCCGCCATTGAATTTCTCAATATCAACTCTTCTTGATGTACTCACCATCTCAAATAGAACTAGGTTCTAAATTTGCAAGACTCCCATTAGAATAGTATTAGCACAAAAACCAACCTTACTAACAAGGATAACACAACTGGCTAGGCTCTGATACCACTTGAGAGGAAAAGCAACAGTGCCAGAACACTTTCCTAACGCTAAAACCACAAAGGAGAAGTGCAAAGACAAGTTTTAAGACTTTAAAACACTTAAGATGAACACATGCAAGATAACAAGAGTAATAGAAATAAACAAATTATAGAGATAACACCAGATTTACGTGGAAAAACCCTTTCAGGAAAAAACCCACCACACCAAGAGAAAGACACTTTGTATTATAGTAAGCAAAAGATTAAATACAAAGTTACAATCCTCACTCTCTGATAGCTAGCTCACAACAGCACTTGATTTTTTCATGCACTCACTGTTACAATGCTTTCGGCATACATTGAATACAAACTCATCAACCCTAGACACACAATCTCACAGTACTCTATCTTTTATCTATCTCAAATTATTCAACTTCTAGTTTGAATCGACTATTACAAGCCTCTCACCAACCACCAATTAGGTTGCATTAATTTTAGCTCTTCTCCGACACGCCAAAACAATCTCAGATCAGATCCACCAGCAATCCTGCATCGAGCCCCTCCTGCGATAAATTCATTGCAAAGAAATAACTCAAATCGGGCTATGCCAACCGCCAAAATTCGATCTCATATTAATTGCATAATATATCGCTTTTCACCAATCCACCTTCCGGCACTAAATTTTGTTTTGCAACAACGTGCAAAAACAATCAAATAAAGATTTCCATGTGTCGCACTGCTATTCGTTCTATCGCTTGACTGAGCAGTGATCGTCAACTGTCATCAGGCTCTGAAATGCCTTCGCCATTGCTAACCATCTCATCACATTCCAGGCTAGCAATAATCTGCTATCACCAAAACACAGACGACCAGCTCTATCGCGTCCCACAAGCCATGTGTCCACCGCTCAGGAGGTTTTGGGGCATCAAGGAGGAAATCTCCTAAATTCCCATGAGCCTGCCCAGAATGAGCTTTCGAAGCTGCCATGTGTCCACCACTAGAGCTCCTTTGGGGAATCTCTAGCGGCATCCGCTGGATTTTCCAAGGAACTCTCAAGGTGCGGAAAAGTGTCCACGGTTAGACAACCCTTCGTATAAAGCAACTTGGGGCCCATTTCCTCTTCATTGTGCTTACCACTTAAGACAATGCCATGCGTCGAATGCAAAAACAATTCCGCTCGATAAAAATACTTTCAACAGTACCTTCTTTAGGATGGTGAGGAATGCAACCAGCACCGTCAGATGAAGTCGATAGCAACCCTTGATGCAATTCATTGACACATCGACGAGGCATACCATTGCCTCTCGCCGATGAGTGGCTGATCAGCCGATGAAGCCAAGGCCAACAAAATTTCTGCAACTCCACACCCATCGGCCCATCGTTGTGACAACCTTCAGAGTCTCGCCAATCAGACTAAGTCTCAGCGACCAATGATCAAAATGACCAAATGAAAACTCCATGGTAAAGCGATAAGGGCATAAACTCATCAAGCCTTTAGCAAAGGTCCAAGCCAGTAAATTGAGGCACATTTCCCAACACTCCGTCCTTAAACAAGAATAAATTTTTTTCTAGCTTTTATTCGAAGTGAGAAATCAATATGTCAAGTAGCAAGGGTAAGACTCCTCAAGGTAATGAAGAGACTGGGAGGCCATCAAAATGCCCAAAACATAGAGGTACTATATAGTCTTAATTTGGAATTAGCAAAGCTTATGATCCACCAGATCAAGATGGAGCTACATCATCAACTCTTCCACCAATTATTAATGAAGAAGGCATTCACAATACCTCACTGCCATAGGAAGGTCAAGGTGAGATTGTCATTGAGTTAAATCAAAATGTATCAAATGAGGATGAAAATACCGTAGAAGATGTTCCAAGGGATACCCTGGTTAGCCAGAATGAGATAATTGACTTGGATGAGGATGATGTTGGTAGCAAGAAAAGAAAAGGCAAATCAAAATTGGGGCGCAAGTGGGAAATGACAAGGAAATTTCAATTTGGTTGGTTGTTTAAGTACCCATTCATTGTACCAGTGGGGCTAACAAACGGAAATGATATTGAAAAAACAACATTATGAAAGTGTACAATTTGTAGTTGGAAATGTGGAAGAGACAAGATGTTGCAGCTAAATCTTGACACTATAGAAAAGAATATCGATAAAGTTTACAAAAAACAAATCATAGATGGAAAGGAACAATCAATTGTACAATGGAAATCAAAGGAAGAATGTCTTCATGTTAAGTATGTCGCGTAATATGATGAGAATAACCATAGAATTTTGAAGCTTGAAGAATGTCAAGGTACACTTGAGGCTCATTTTGGAAAAGCAATGAAAGCAGCAAATCTATTAGCAACTATTCAGATGAGTGTTGTTTTTCATATTTTGTCTAGAGGGTGTCCTATGACAGACTACCCAAAATATTCTAGTTTATTATCTTATTTGAGTGTTCCTCAATTTCCCTTCTCATATTGGTCAGTAAACGCTAGATGGAAATGGGAAAATTGTCTTGCTGCAGTGGAAAAGGAAGATTTAAAGGAGAAAGTAAAAGAGTCAAATTTCATTGCATTATCATTAGATGAAGTTACTGTGGTAGACAATACTTCTTGGGTATGTATGCATTTTTATACCATAGAACAACATGTTCACCAAGCTCATCTTCTTTGTGTTCATAAAATGAAGGATAATTCAACATCGCAAAATCTATTTGAACTAGTCAAGAAATATTTGAATGAAATTACAGGTATGGATGAGTTGACAATTGCCAAAACGTTGGTGTGTGTAGGAGTTTATGGAGCTGTAGTGATGCAAGGTCAAAGGAGCAGTGTTTGCACAAAGTTACAAACTACTTGTGCACCATGCATGCTTGGCATTCACTGCATGGCCCACAGAATGAATTTAGCATTCAAAATTGTAAGCAAGTTTCCTATAGTATCAAAAGTTGAAAATCTAGTTCGTGAGATCCACGCATACTTCTGCTAAAGTCCCAAATGTTTCCAAGAATTTCAACATTTTGTTGAGGGAATAACACTAGGAAACAAGCTTCTTAAGGATGTTGATACCAGATGGATCTCCCTGCATGGACCAACACAATGAGTTCTTTCATAATATCAATCCTCGATTGGAGTGATGTATGAGCATCACAACACACTAGACAAAGCTCCTAACCTCTTACATAGGTTAAGCGATATAGAGACACTCTTGACTTTAACTAGTCTTCTCCCCATGCTAGATGTGATGAACAATCTTGTGAAGAAATACCAAGACAGAACCATGTATATTTATGAATATGCCAATCTACATAAACATACATGCTTGGCCCTCGATCATCTATATCTAGATCTAACACAAGAAGGCGCAAATTATTTCATGTGGTAGATAATTATTGATTTGAATAATCCTGATAATTATTTATAGTTTAATGCAAGTGGGAACTTATGTATCTATGTACGTGGATATGAGATACCAATGTACCATTGTAAGACAACCAGGCGCTCTAGTATAGAAGTAGTTGTTAACGAGGAAGAGTTTAATGACATTGTTAAATATATTAGTGATAATTTGAAGGAAATTGCAAAATCTCTTTCCTCGGATATTCGTGAAAGATTCCCTCGACATGAAATACTTGAAGCCATGGGTATTGTGTATCCTCAATTTTGGGTAAACTGAGATAACCCAAAATATTTTCATGATAAAGTAAAAATCTTGATCAAACAATTTTCAAAAAATGTAATATACAATGAGCAAACAATAGAAGGAATTTTAAATGAAAATAAGCTTAGACAACAATGTAGGATTTTTGCAATAGCTATGAAGGACCAGTATAAATCCATGGGCACAGAGAAGGCCTTTGAACTGGGATCAATAAAAAAGGTTTGGACAAACTTAGGTCAGAGTGAAATATTGTGTGATTCGATATCATAATATTTCAAACTTGTTGATTTATGTCAAACAATGATATTGGGGTCAATAGAGGATGAGAGAGTTTTCAGTACATTAGGATTTTTTAAATGAAAGTTAAGAAATAAACTAGACAAGAATTTGGAAAATTGCTTGAGGATGAAAGGAACTGCATATAATGTCAAAAAACATCCTTTTCAAAGGGCGTACTCACAATCTGGAGGTCCACATGTGAAAGAAGAGGGATCGGGTTATACAACACGGACACTCCAATTCCAAATGTTGGTACTAGTAGTGGTAGTGGGACAGGGACAGATGACATTGACACAAATCACACAATGAAATGGAAGAGGACCCTGACTTCGTTTGGGAAATGGAAGAGAATTAACATCTTTTAGGTATTTATATTGCACTTCATGAATCAATTTCCATTGTTCCAAAGTCCAAACTATAGTTGATGATATTTTATATTGTATTCAATGAAATTGTGAATCATTGCACTTCATGATATTTTATTTTATATTGCACTTCATAAATCATATTACAGACTATAGTTGACAATATTTTATATTGTAATTGTGATATTTTATATTGTATTCCATGAAATTGAGGTATTTTATATTTTATATTGTATTCCATGGTATTGAATTTGATATGTGATTCTGCATCATTTTTAAAGAACACTTATCACACTACTTATAAATTCCTATTGCATTGCCATTCACATAATATTTGATAAATAAGTGAAAGGAATATTAATCCATTCCTTGAAAAGAAGCTAGCAGTTCAACATCCATAACTTAGAAGTTAGCATCTCTACCAAACTGATTATAAAAAGAGTTTTTGATACTCCAGCATTAGAAGCAGCTGACATGACCATAATTTATAAACGTTGCTAAGCTCACAAAAGCAATAGTCGAGAGCCTTAGTAAAAATAGAGACATGCATAGAAGTGTTGGATAACATATTTTTCACCTAACTCTATATTCTTATGCCCACGGAGGTGACAAACGTAAAAATTAAATAGTTGAATCAGCCATAATAGTATTTCAGATTGATTCTTTGCTTATTTTAAAAGGTGACAGCTACCTTCTTCAGATATTCAATGAATGATTTTTAACTAATATCACTTTTAACTAGAAAGGAAATGAAAGGAAATGATTATAACCAGAAAGCTTTGAAAGACATCCACACAACTTAAATAATAAAAGCTTAAACTACCAAATCACCTAAATTATACTGAGAAATCCTTATGCATCCATCACCATAAAATCTTTATTCACAGATAAACATTCCACAACAATGAAACTAACCAAACATCTATCATTCCAATAATAGATAATCCATTGGAAAACTACTCAGCAAAAGCAAAATAAATCCACACACCATAGTTCTCAAAGGTTATGCATGCATGAACTTCACCATTGTCTTTCTATATTGAAATAATAGAAAAGCAGTAAAAATAGCAGAGTCTTCATAATGGTTTAAGACAAATGTTTTAGAAATTAAAATAAATTTTTTTTGAAGTATCAAGAGAGCCAAATTAAATAAATTTACATAAAAACTAAAAACTAATCAGGTCCCAGCATTGACTCCTTCGCTTCCAATTATTTCCACCTCCTACCGCTCCAGTAATGCCTCCTATACCTTTACTCTTTTCTTGTATTCCCGGTACTTGGTGACAATTGTGGTGATGTTTTTTCTTCTTGGATTCATGGTGATTTGTAGCCTTGCCCTCCATTTTGAAAGTGCACAGTCTGACTCAGCTAGCGTTTCATAGATGTTGTCACTTTTTGCCTTAAATGAACTCATATAGGTTTGCAAGTTACTCAATTTTTTGAATGAGTGTCTAGTGGTTGTCTTAGGATCACCTACTTCTTTATGATACACCTCTTTAAATTCCCTCATTATGTCTACAACATCCAATACCTTTTCATCGAAGTCATCTGTGAACTCCACTTCAAGAGCATTGAAGTTCTCCTTGATCTTCACCAATATGTCAAAGTATTTTTCTAACACTTTATTGATTTCCTTGATATAATCTTCATATACTAATAATTTCCAATCCAAGGAATCAAACCAACTAGGATCAATTTCTCTAGGGTAATCCACCAATTTTTCTTTTATTAGCAAAGTGTGCTCCATGGAGAGTAATTCTGCATTTTCCCTTGAAAGAAAAAATTTGCTACCATGTTCTCTCCTGGTCTCCTGGAGCTCACCTACCAGTTCCTTTCTTTTATCAAACACATTAACATAGAATTGCATAAATTTCTGAAAGTAGAAAAGGCCATCCTAATAAAGCCCTTCTATCCATTCACTGGCAACTTTAGCATAACCTAATTTTTTCTTGACTCATTGTATAGTGTCAGAATCAATACCTTGAACATTTGAGCTTGAGGCTTCCATAGTGGCCGGAGTCACAAATGATAAAATAAAATTTCTTAAAGAAATAATATTAGATTGCAACCAAAGTTTCTTCTTTTTTTGTTCTTTTGCTCTTTTGATCAATGCATTAACAGAGTAATCAACATGATAGACATCACCTTCTAAAGTATATGGCCCCATATCAACATGAGTAACCTTGTAGTCGTCTTCCGTTATCTCATTATCATTTAGATCAGCAATCTCCAATAGTTGATGCCCAGAAGTGGAATCGGTGACAATTCGTGACATGCTCCTAGCCTTTTTGGGCTTTTGTTGACCCTGCAGCAACATGGTAACTATATCTACTTCAATTGTCATTGCGGGAATATTCTTTCTTTTCTTCTCAAATGCTTTCTTTAACCATACTGGGAAGATGCCACTAATCTAGTATCTCTACTTTCAACACTTACATTTTCTTTCTTTTCAGTTGATTGAACAAAAATTGAAACAAAAGTATCTCATACTGGAGAAGGGTGATCTTCAAAGAATGTGGGAAAAGAATTATCATCAATTATTTGTTGAAAAAATCCCTCGGAGTTTGCAGGCATTGTCTTTTCTTGACTAGCCTTTTTCCTAGGTACTGAGGGTACACTATCTTGTTCACAGATTGATTTTAGCTTGGCCCCAATGTCTTCTAGCTTCTCGCCATCTCCTCCTGATTGTGAGCCAGTGCCAAATGGCCTAATTGACTACTTTCCAGCTGATATATTTATGCCAGAGGCCTGTACAGTCCCTTGCTCTTTTCTCTGTGAAACTCTTTGCTCATGGGGAGAACCTACACTTTGGTGCTATTTTCTGTTGAACCGGTCTGAAGTTCTTCTCAAAACAGGGGCAGAAAGGACCATCATGTCTGAAACTTCATCCTCTGATAAATTAATTTTGTACAAGGGCTTAGCAGCAGGGGCCCAATATTTGGGATCAAAGATCACCAATTCTTCTTGTGCATCTTCTGGAATATTGAAAGATATACCAAAAGCTTGTATTTTCCTTAGGTTCAATCTCATGAAATTTCTTTTATGCACCTCGCCTTCATCTGTATAGTCTTCCCAAAAATATTCAATATGAGGGTGATGTTCATAGCTACTAGCTCCATACAATTTTTTCTTAACATAACGCTTGCTATCAAAATTAGTTCTCATGGGAAAACACTGAAAATTGAATTCATTCAGGGCTTTCTGCACACCCCAAGCAATATTATTACTTTTGTAAGAAAATGAAGGCATTGACAATGGAAAATCATACCCCTTCTTTCCCATGTTTGTATATTTAACATTTGCAACAGTCATCTGCCAGAAAAATTCAAGAAAAACCAAGAAATCACTTGGGTAATGGGGCAATTTCATTGGAGCCTTCTCAAAACCTCCAATTCTAAGATAAGTAGCCACTTCAGGTGAAATCATAAGCTCAAGTTTTCCATCAATTCTTCTCACAATTTCCATTAAAAATGTGTCATTGACACGGTAGAAATTCCTCATTCCAACCTCCTTAGTGAGTTGTGGAAACCTATACACAAACGTGTCCGGTGTCGGAGACCTTTGCGGTTCCAACCCTGTCTAGATAGCCTCTTGAGTGGCTAGAATGTAAACCAGGTATGAGCACATGTGGAAGGAAACATTTTGCCATAGATTTATCAATTGCTCATTTAAATGATAACTTATAATCTCAGCCCAATCAATGAAGTTATTTTCACTACAAATCACCAGAATAAAATGACACATCCAAAATTCAAAAGAGTCTGAACATGCATTACCAACCATACGATGTAGCAACGTGATAGCATCATAAATTTCATCCTTAAACTGAACCCTTTTAATCTTTGAGGGAAACTGAGACTTACCCTTTTTCTCATACTTCAACCAATTCTTCGCAATGGAAGTTTTGCACCATTCCTCATTCATTCTAAAAAACTCATCACCAACAGCTTCATACATTTCCTCTATAGTTTCCCTCTCTGGAATGCTTAATGCACAGGAAATGACTTTAGGAGTAATTATTGCAATGATTGACCCATCCACAACTCTAATTTCTTAAGTCTGTGCAATGTAGCCCCTTGCACACACAATCACTAGGTCAACACTTTGTACACCCTTAGGAAAACCTCATGTGTGTTCCAAACCACTCTGCAGAACTTTATCTTCCACTAGTGTTCTCTTCCTTTGCTCCAAGGGCACCAAAAACTCCTCCAAATTGAGGTGGCCAATTTCAGTTTCCCTCATGCCAGACCAGTGATTTTGAATTCCATTATGCATGAGTGCAAATTCGTGGAGATAGAATGTTTGCAATTGAGAAGTACTAGCATTGGCAAATAATGAGAATGCAGGCTAAATGACATAGTAAAACTTCACAACCCACTGGCACTTATGCCATTAATTTTGATAGGATGTGCATTAAATCCAACATTCAATTTCATTCCTCGAAAAGATAGCCTGCAAACCTGAATGCTTTTTGAAATTCCTATAAAGACAACTCAAGGTTAGTCTGTACATAGCATTCAATGAGATGACGACACCTTTCAAAGCCAAGATAAGTCCATAATGTCACGTGGTCGCGGAAAGTTGGAACCTTATAAACAAACTTAGAAGTTTCAAAGTTTTGGAAACCTCCGATTCACCGACTACAAAGATGTCTTTGACCAACAAAGACTTGCTTGCAACTCAACAAAATGAACCAAGTTGAGGAATCTGGAAGTTATGAAAATTTAGAACTCTGCGACAAGGTTATAAAACTTTGAGGACTAGTGACTAAGGTAAGGAAAAGCACAAAAACCATGACTTGTTCAACAAAGTGAACTAAGTCATCGAATTTGGAAGTTTTGAAAATTTAGAACTCTGCGACAAGGTTAAAAAAATATGAGGACTAGCGACTAAGGTTAGGAAAAGCACAAAAACCATGACTTTGAGCATTCGCCAAGAGAAATAAAAAGAAAGGCATTGAAAATGAATGAGGTAAAATACCCAAAAGACCAAAGGAGGGGAAGTTTAAAATTGCTGACACTAGTTTAAAAGTTACGGATAACAAGAAGTAAATGAAATGAGCTTATTGATGAATATAATGAGTCAGCAAAAGGTTGTTGAACTTGAATTTTGGCTCTGGTTTAATTCTAGCTCTCATTTAATGAACCAATTAAAGTACCTTCATTAAAGCATCAATTCATATAAATGTTTAGTGGATCTGATAAATTATTAATTAGTCATGGAGTTTGAGTATTGATGTGTGAATTGTAATGCAATTTCACTAAGATTATGGATGTTTGGAATTGAAATCACCTTATAGTTCATATTTTAATTGTGTTAAAAGTAAAACTTGAACATGTACTCAATGATTCATCACTCAACTCAATGCTTAATAACATATTAACAATAGTATTAGTAGCATATACAAAAATAAACATCAACAATCGTTTAATGTGAATCTAGTATTTGAAACCACTCACTTTTTCTTCAAATGGTAAAATAAATAATACAGATAATTGAACATCAACACATTATTGAAGTCTGAATTTGAGATTTTTTATTGATTTTCACATGAAGGAGTACATAAAGGCATTAGAAATGCAAAATATTTCCCAAAGACAACTCTACATAGAGTTGAGTTGGAACTCAAAAACTCATATTATCAAAAATTCAAAAATCAAATCATTGTATCACCTTTTCTAACAACTTCCACTCTTCGGGTGGTGCAATTTCCATTTGTTATAACTGATGTTGTTTCACTTGAAACTTTGCTAATATTTCATGATTGTAATTGGAACCTGTCTTGAATTCTTCAGTCAATTTTTGTATTCAACGTTATCAGTGTTCTGATGGAATCCAAATAGTTCACCACATGTGGGTTCTGAGGAAACTGGTCCAAATCAATCTTCCTTGCACCCTCCATCTTCTTTCTGAAATCATCATTTCCAATGAATCGCTCATTTGTGTCAAAAGCCTCTGGCAAACCAAGCTCTATGAATTTCCTTACCTTTTCATGCACCTTCTTCATCATGTTTGCAGCCAAATGCAAATATTCCTTTATTTCATGCATTCTCGAACTCTTTTCAATGATAGATGACAACTTCATTGAGGTAGAAATTTGATTAGTAATCCCTTTTGATTTCAAATCATTGTCATTGGCTTTGTAGACTATTTGGAGAACTTGATTTACAGATTTCTCTAATGCCAGCACATTTTTTTTGTCCACTAAATATTTGTTGAGCTTCTTATAATGTTGTCTGATAGCATCAATCAATTGAAACATGTCACACAAATGATCAATCCTCTAAATTATTTCATCCTAGATATTTTTTTTGATATGCCTCATTGTATCTCTACAAAATGCAGATAACTTATTTTTATAGGAGTTAATTTCTTTTTTTGCTTCCATCAACTCTACCTCCAATCTTTCATTTCTTTTTCTCTCTTTCTCCAATTTTTGTTCCCACTATGCATTTCCATTCACAATGCTTAGTCTTAATTTTTCTGAAGTGGATTTTTCCTCATCATAAATTTCTTGTTGCTCTCATCTAGCCTTTGCCTCAAGTCATTCACTTCTCTCTCATTTTGTTTATCCTCTTTGCTTGTTGATGTAGAGGCGGGTTTTTTTATTCTTTTTTCTAATTCATTGCTCTTGTTATCAATTCCTTTCCTCTTTGATTTCTCATTTGCTAGGTCTACCTGTAACTTTTCTATTTGAGTATGCAACCTTTGATTCTCTCTATCTTGCTTTACCAATGATGTGTACACCAATTCATTATTCTTCTTTGATACATTAATTTTGTCAGTATTTTTGAGTCCAGAAAAATCCAATTGAAAATTGGTCACCTGGTATTCAGATCGATCCATCTAATTTGTTGGTTTGTTTTGAACTATTGGAACAAAAATTGTGTACTCCATTATTTCTTTATTTGTGCCAAATGTGGGTAATACCAAGGTTGTTGCAGGCTCTAAAGTTATAGTAGACACACTCTCCATCAGTTTTTTTTTTTTTATACAAGTCTGATTTCTTTTTAAACTCTTCAATGAAATAATAACCTGGGGACGTAGGAACAATGGAATGCTTGAATGGCAAAGGAATAGGAGTACTTGCAGTTGCTAATGATGTCACAACCACACAAACTGGTTGTGGGGGACTGCTTGGAAATAACTCCTTTGTGGTGGATCCACTGATACTGTGACTTGGACCTATCAAAATCCTTTGCCTCTTAGGTATGCCTTGATCACTTGGTGTTTTTGTGGTATCTTGTATTGTTTTCCTCTTGTGTGTAATTTTTTTTTGTAGCACATGTTGACCACTACTAGTACTACTACCCATACCATTGCCACTAGTGGCAGTGCCAGTTGCACCAAGCTCTCCACCATGGGCATGTCCTAGTTGTGATTGTATCTAACCATGAGGATGAGGATTTGAAGCTCTAAAAAGTTGACTTGTATGCCCTTGGTCTACTTTTTCACCTCCAAGACCAAGGCCAGATTTATCAATTGGTTTTCTATGCTCAACATTTGTTATCGTCCAAGGGCCCTATCTTTGGGACCCTAAAGGACCACCTTCATAACCCATTTTTTCAACTATGGTTGCTCCTGAATTATATGCTTCTTTTGTGGCCTCACTTAAACCAGGTTTGCAATTGGCATGGCTTTGTTCTTCCTTATCATCATTAGAATCATCATCAGATTCTTTATCTTCCTATTCATCTGGATGCTCTATATTCCACAATTTGCTAAACTCAAGATCTTCTTCGTTATCTTCATACTCTGCAAGAGCTCTTGGATCACCTAGCTCCTTCCTCATAGACCAAAAGGCAGTAATTTTTTATCGTGACCAATTTTTATCTATAACTTCCTTCTCTAGAGAACTTGGAATTTTTACTCTATTATATGGTTTATCACTTTTTTCATAAAAAATTTTGTATGTCTTGATTGTCTTTTAGTGCAATGCCATAATTTTTGCTGAAAATTGTTCAAAAGAAATACAATTCTCAACAACACTTTTCTCCATTGCTATTTTGACCTCATCCCAGGAATCCTTGTTTCTCAAGTTTTTAAGCAAGGGTTTACTTTGATGTTGAATTCTACTTGCAGCATTCTTATTGGCCACAATCATTGATTTAATGGTGTCACATGGATCATACTGCCAGTGATAGATAGCATCAAAATAAAATAAAAATCATAAGATTATGTGCCACACTAAATGCTTTTCTCTCGAATGTGAACCCTCCACATGAAAAAGGTAAAGAAGGAAATAAGGTCTTCTTTTCCTGACTGAGAAAGTGTAGTTCATCAGCACTCTACATCTTCCTTACATGTTCAATGCAAAAACCTTTTATGTCATATGTATTGCAAGTTTGTATGGTTGTACTCTAGATCCATAAAATATTAGCACAGTATATTCTTCCATTAAGTACCAATCAGCCAATTGTATTTCTTTTCCTAGTTGAATGCAATTTCTACATGGCATAGGCAATCTAGGCATTGAAGTATTTGTAATTGTTTGATGCAATGGAGCCAAAAATTATTCTACAAAATGACTATAGTTCCTTCGAGAATCATGCATCCTTATCTCAGTGGTCCATTCATATACTGGAGCCATTTTATTTTCCTCAACATTACTATAGGGTTGAATCTGAAACTTGTTGGTCTGAAACATTCCTCTAAATTTGAATAGAAAAAGATAGCACAAGTAGGTTGTGAGCCTAAATGTCTTGGTGGAACCTCCTTTAATCATTAAAAATTGTTTATGCATAGATTCTATAATGTGATGAATAAAATTATATTTGACATGTTGAACACCATAATGGATATTGTATACCATTTCAAGGAGGCTTGTACCCACTTCCAAATTGCTATCCAGACCGAAGGAAAATGCTAGCATGGAAATAGTATCCTAAACCCATGGTTTAAAATACCCAAATCATAAGGAGGCTCATGATCACCTATCAATTTGTTTCTATCCTGAACTATTTTATTTAAGAAAGCATTTTTCTCCCTTTCTTCCATTGCTTCATAATCACTAGCAAGCTTTTCTAGGTCAATGTGAATGTTTCCAAATTCTTCGGTTGTAAACGCCAACACTTTTCCAAGTTCTTCTAAATTAATGGATAACAATTCTTCTTTTCTATCTTTATTAACAATTTATTTTTTTTATCATCATAATTTTGGGCACAGATCATAATAAATTTTGGGCAAGGGAAAACCTCATGTAACATCATGTGCCCTAATCTAGTTACCCACGGTGCACTGATACTATTAACTTGCATTTGATTTGTGACCTTATTGTGAGATGAAAATCTAAGTTTTGAGGTACACCTACCATAGATTTCAGGATCATAAATATCATGGTACCCATCAATGAAACCTGGGGTTTTAAGCAATTTTGCATAATGTATTTTTTATCGGGCATTACTCTAGTGGTACTAGTGGTAGACATGCTTATACAATGTGAAATTGTGAATTCCCTAATACCTATTAGTCCTTAATTTTTCTTAATTATTAAGTCTCTAAATCCTTAACCCAAACTTCAAATTTTGACAAAATAAGATTTTAAGAAACATCAAACGATGAAACGTAGCTGCCGGAATTCTTTCACTTACCCATATTCTGACTCTTAAAAAGATTAATGTTGACAGTCATGGAAACTGGAATGGCTTTGTAGTTTTTTGGAAGTGGAATTGTGGAACCCAAAATAGGGTGGTGCACTACAATGAGCAATCTGAATACTGAAATCTCTTTGTGTGCTGACCCTCTCACTTAAAAAAAAACACTTGACACTTAGCAATACAAAGAGCTTTTTTTCTCAAAATTGGAACATTAAAGTGAATGAAACATCTTAGTTCTACATGTTGCAAATTCTAAACCATTGATATTTCTAAATCTAACGGTTATAGGGTGATTCTGGAGGTTTGATTTTGCAAGCCTATCGCTCTATGCATTTCATTCTAGAATGCAACTACAACCATACATCAAATGTTCATCGAAAGGTTGAAACTTGAGTAATTTATTATATGAACTTAAAACAATAAACATGTGTTTTAAAGTTGTTTTAAACTTTAGTGCGCTAGGATTGACATCAAGGCCAAGGGGACGGTAACTTAATGTTGCAAAGGACTTAAACAAATGAATAATGATATCAGGAACTGGGGGAGTAGGTCGATGAAAAATTAGAAATCAATAACATTTCAGTAAACCCTAACTCAGACACTAAAGTTCTAAACTCAGAAAATAACTCTTTACTCTAACTGTAAATGAATAACGAAGAATAACACAACACAACCAGTTATTTTATTACAACTGAATTACAATGTCACATTATTACAAAACTTTTTAAAGACGAGTAGTTGTAGAGCAAGCCAACTCTTGTTTTGTATAGATAATAGATGTCACTTAACATAGACACAATTTATTCCAAGTTGTTGCTCATGACAAAGGATTAAAAATTGATTCCAATTTCCAAGCTTTTGTTGGTGACAACTTAATACAAATGTAGATCTAAAAATAAATGCAAAAATGATATAAATAATCGGTCATATATATCTGCATCTAAGGATAACATCATGTACATGTCGGCTCAACAAAATACAAACTGTTGGCTCAAATCAATAAGAAATTATTAATGTGAATCAACCAATGTCATCCACAACATAGGGGGGACCCAAAATAACATGTCTTGAACACAAAATGCCTTAAACAATTTTCCTCGAAGATCCACAACACGCTACAATCACCTTGTCGGCCATGAACATGAAAAACATGAACTTCCAGAAGAAAATCACCAATCACAAGCACAACGATCAATGCTAACCAACAACACAGATAGAGAACAATCTAGAAACATCCAAAAGCATCATGAAACACCACACAAGCATTCGCAACAACTCAGATTACCAGAATCACATCATCTTCTTTCAGGAACACCAACTACAGCAACAGAATAACTACTGAAACACAGATACTCATAACTTGATCAAATATTCATGCAAACCTCTAAAAATTTCAATGGATAAACTAGATATACCTATCAAAAAACCCTTTAATCTGCAACTTCTCACCATCAATAATCTGAACTACCCATCATATTGATCTTCAGTGCTTCACCGACAACCTGCAACTTATCTTATTATAATTTTCTCAATATCCTCGACATATACAGTCTTAAAGACATTAATTCCAATAGTGTTGACATCAATGCCAACCACATATCAGCAATATCCAACAATCTCCCCCTTTGGCATTGATGGCAACACATGATGTGAAAAACACCATCAACGTAACTTTCTCTTGGCACTTTTTCCCTCTTAGGTTTTGACTCTTCTCCCCAGATAATTCACATTTTTTCACCAGACTCTTCTCCCACTTTGACATCAATGACAAAGGTGCACATTATCTTTCTCCACACAATCTCTGAACCACATATCTAAACATATGACTACTCCCCCTGAGTAGCAACCACCAAAACATCAATCTGAATCTCAAGATATGACTATGAAATGCACGGATTGATGTAATTCAATCAATCTTAATTCTGATTAGGAGGGGTAATCACCCCTAGCTTCCCTCTGAGATACTCAAAAGTTTCCTTAAATCTAAGCTTCAACAAATACTTGTCCAATTTGGCATACCATGCTCTCGGAGCTTGCTTAAGTCCATACAATGCTTTCTTCAATCGACAAACCATATCTCCCTGATCAATCAATTGAAATCCATTAGGTTGCTCAATATATACTTCTTCATTTAGTTCACCATTTAGAAATGTTGACTTAACATCCATCTGATAAACCTTGAAGTTTTTGTAAGCAACATAAGCAAGAAATAGTCTCACAGCTTCAATTCTAGCAACAGGAGAAAAAGTTTCTTCAAAGTCAATTCCTTCCATCTAAGAGTATCCTTTACACACTAGTCTTGCTTTGTTTCTAATAACTTCACCTTTCTCATTTAGTTTATTTCGAAAGACCCTTTTAGTTCCAATTACATTTTTTTCCTTAGTTCTAGGAATAAGAGTCCATGTATCATTCTTCTCAATTTGTTGTAACTCTTCTTTCATTGCTTCCATCCAATGTTCATCTTTGCATGCTTCATTGACACTATTAGGCTCAATCTTTGAAATCAAACAGTACTCTTCTATAATTCTTCTCCTAGTCTGAACACATTTGTTCTTATCGCCTATAATCTGATCTTTTGAATGATTTAGTCTTACATACCTTGGAGTCTTAGGCTATAATTGAACTTCAGGCTCTTGTGATCTTGCTTCTGCACTTCCACTAAATTCTTCCTCTTGATTTTCTTAATCCACCAGATTGATTTGAACTTTCTTTCCTTTTTCTAAACTTTTATTCTGATCATCTAAATCATATCCATAGGTTCTAGATGGTCTAAATGTGTCTTCATCAACCTTTACATTAGCACTTTCAACTACTTTCCTCAATATCTTATTGTAGTACTAGTAGGCTTTACTTTTAGTAGAATAACCAAGAAGTATTCCTTCATCACTCCTAGAATCAAACTTTCCTATATCTTCATCTCTTTTGATATAAAATTTTCTTCTAAATATTTTAAAGTATCTAACAGTAGGCTAATGACCAAACCATAGCTCAAAAGGGGTCTTACCAGTATCACCTTTGACATGTACCCTATTGAGAGTGTAAACAACAATACTCACAACTTCTCTCCAGTGGATATGTGGGACATTTCCTTCCAACATCATAGTCCTAGCAGCATCTAGAACTGTCATGTTCTTCCTTTTCACAACTCCATTTTGTTGAGGGGTCCACAGGGCAGATAATTGTCTCTTTATCCCATTATCTTCACAAAAAGAATTAAACTCACTGAAAGTGAATTCACCACCTCTATCTAATCTCAAAAATTTAATCTTCAAACCTGTCTCTATCTCAATCTTAGCCTTAAAAATATTGAATTTCCTTAGAGCTTCATATTTTTCCCTTAATAAAGTGACCCACACAAATCTAGGATAATCATCAATGAGTAACATGAAATACATTTCTCCTTGTAAACTTCTTATTCTAGAAGGACCACACAAGTCAGTATGCACAAGCTCCAACACTTCATTTGAACAATACTATTTTCTTCTAAATGAGACTCTAGTTTGCTTCCCTAACTGACATTCCTTGCATATAGTATTAGTTGGCTTTATTAACTTAGGAAGATCTCTCACTGCCTGGGTAGAACTTATCTTGATAATGTTATCAAATTTTACATGACACAATCTTCTATGCCACAACCAACTTTCATCTACTTGAGCAATCAGATAATTTTTATTAGCAATACTTAAGTGAAAGATATTATCTTTTTTTTTTGTACCAGAAGAAATCACATTTCTAGAATTCTCCAATATTTTACACTTTCCATCCTTGAATTTAAGATGATATCCCTTGTTAACCATCTGTCCAACACTTAAAAGATTATGCTTCAAACCTTCCACATATAGAACATCATTAGTATTATGCTTACCATCAAAATAAATGGATGCTCTGCCACGGATTACACCAGCTTTGTCATCACCAAATCTTACAACACCTCCATCATACTTTTCCAAACTCACAAATTTACTTTTATCACCTGTTATGTGATGAGAGAATCCATTGTCGATCACCCATTCATCTTTTTCTTCAACTCTGGCAGCTAGATCTTTCTCAACATTCATGCGGCTAGTAGAACTAGCAGGTACATGATTACTTTCCTTGATAGCAATAAATACAAACTCATCTTCACTTGCATTCCCTTTATCAGATTCATCATTTGTCACACCTTCATCAGCAGCAAAATAACACTTTCTTTGGAATCTAGGCTTGTTAGATCTCAGCTTAGGAACTCTTTCAGGACACCTTGAGGCAAAATGACCTATCTTATTACAAGAAAAACATTTAAGAGGAAATTTCCCTTTGTACTTACCTTCTCCTTTGGCTACTCTCTTGACAAGAAGTGCTTCAAGCTCATCTAGTTTTCTCTCTTCTTCTTCAATCTCTCTCATTTCCTGCTCATACTTGGACATTTTTCTAGAATAACTTTCTCCCAGATCATATCCCTGCTTATCTTTCCCAGATACAGTAGCTTTGAATGCAGATTTTTTCTTAGGAAGAGATTCACCAAACTCACTTAACTCAAAAGCAGCAAGCTTACCAATCAACATGTCTCTAGTTACATTTTTCATAGTTCGGATCTCCTCAATAGCAACAGCTTTGTGTTTGTATGCAGCAAACAGGGATCTGGGCACTTTAGCAACAATCTCTAATTCTTCCAATGTTCCACCAACACATTTGATACTACACACAAGTTCATTCACTCTCTGAATAAAAGAAGTAATGTTCTCATCTTCACCCATTCTCAATGTTTCATATTTCCCTTTCAGGCTCTGCAACTTAGCAATCTTCACATGGATATCACCTTCATACAAGGTTTCCAACCTTTTCAAGATCTCATAAGCAGTCTTCAGCTCCATTACATTTTTCATTTCGGAATCAGTCAGAGCACTCAACAATGCTTCCTTAGCCCTGATATTGTACTCGGCTTCCTTAATCTCATCTATTTTGTGTATTGGGTCTTATAATAAGGTTTCTCTATTTTGTGTATTGATTTTTATAATAAGGTTTATAAAACCATTTTATAGGTGTTTGAGTCTTAGGAAGTAATATTTGAAGTCATTTTTCAAATAATGTGTAAAGTTGTTCCATATTGTAAAAATTGTAAAAGTTGCTCAAAAAAAAATTGTCAAGCAACTTGTCAAAAGTGTCATTAAAGTGTTTTGTCAAAAAAACTAACTAAAAGGTGGTTGAAAATAGTTATTTTTGGTTGTAAATGTATAAGTACACCCTCCAAAACTCGAATTGGAGAGGTTGGAGACATTATTTTGGAGTTTGATGAATGACAATCTCAAGTTTGGTGTGCATTTTATGATTTCTACATTGTTTTCAGGTTGAAGTTGTGATTTGTACGGACTGGTATGGATTCAAATAATAGATTATCATATATGGATGGAAATCTCTCTATTTCTAGTTTCTAATCCTTTTTGTCTCATTGAATTTTATTGAGTTTTGTGGAAGATATGACTGTTTTGGTGAGGGCAGGTTTGAACACTGCCTAGGGTTTGCAGTTTTGGGAAAAATACAATAACTTTATTTTCAACCATTGGATCTTTATAAAAATTGGAAGGGAGGTCTATAATTATTTTATCTTAAATCTCACTAAAGGTATTGACTTCATTATTTGATTTCTGGAAGTTATTAATGACTGTTTGTTGCATTGAATTGTGGGTTGTTGTGAGAATGATTACATTGTGATCTAGAATGCACTTAATCATTATTTGAGATGAATAATTTCATGAAAGTTTTCAACTGAATGGAATGTTGAGTTGTGAATTCTCTTTGCTCTGCATCATAGTGGTATCAGAGCCTGAAGATGCTCTGGGAAGGTTGTTGGTTTGTGTGTGGTTGTTTGCAGGTTGAGGAAGGAACCTGATTGCCTAGGTGTGGCAAGGTAAAGTGGAAGCAAGGAGAGACTTGCTTGTGAAGATGGAATTTTTAAAGAGATGTTGGTAGGCTGAGGATTCACAAAGGAAGAAGGAAAGAGAGGAAAAGGAAACGAGAAAGAAGGAAAGAAAGAAGGAAAGAATAATAGAGTTTAAGAAAGCCATGGATGAGATAAGAGAAAGGTTGGAAAGATTAGACAAAGAACACCAACTTCTTAAGGAAGCACAAAGGAGTTGGAATATACCAATGTCAAAGAGGTTAAGATGGCCTCTAAAGAATATTATGAAGAAGCAAAGAAAACAAAAGAAGGAAACAAATGAGACAAAGGTAAATTTTGAATCTATTGTTCAAGTTGAGCAAGATAAGTTACAAGTTGAGATGCATGATATTTCAATTGTGTTTGAAGATGAACAAACTTCTTTGCTGGTTAATAAACATGTTGATGTTGAGATTAGTGATGTGGTTGTTGTTGGTAATCAAGTAGTTGATGAAATTGTTGTTGATGAACAATTTGAGAAGGTTTTTGATGTTATTGATAACCCTTGTATTGATACTCAAGTTGATGATGATAAAGTTGTTGATAACATTGATGTTGATATTCATGACCAAGTTGTTGTTGATAATAAGGTTGTTAATAAAAATGTTGAAGATCTATTTTATAATGAGGTATATGAAGGTTTTCAAGAGTATGATGCAGATTATATATGGTATTCTAATGATGAGAATGAAGATATAGATGATTCTATTGAGGTTTATACACAAGAAATGAAGTTTTGGAGCCTAGATGTTGAGAAAATGATGGAGAAGAGATGGTATAAGAAGAAGAGGAAGACAAAACCATGGGTTAAGATGGAGATACAAGTGTTTTTGACTGCAAATGATAGTGAAGAATCATTTATTTGTACAAGTACTTTATTTTATGCTAACTCAGGGGACTTGAGTTTTTTCTTCAAGGGGTGTATGGTGCAAGAGCACCAAGTTGCTTTCAAGCCTCCATGAGGCCATTTGTAAATAGTTTCTCTATTTTGTGTATTGGGTATTATAATAAGGTTTATAAAACCATTTTATAGGTGTTTGAGTCTTAGGAAGTAATATTTGAAGTCATTTGTCAAATAATGTGTAAAGTTGTTCCATATTGTAAAAATTGTAAAAGTTGCTCAAAACAAAATTGTCAAGCAACTTGTCAAAAGTGTCATTAAAGTGTTTTGTCAAAAAAACTAACTAAAAGGTGGTTGAAAATAGTTATTTTTGGTTGTAAATGTATAATTACACCCTCCAAAACTCGAATTGGAGAGGTTGGAGAGGTTGGAGACATTATTTTGGAGTTTGATGAATGACAACCTCAAGTTTGGTGTGCATTTTATGATTTCTACATTGTTTTTAGGTTGAAGTTGTGATTTGTACGGACTGGTATGGATTCAAATAATAGAGTATCATATATGGATGGAAAGCTCCCTATTTCAAGTTTCTAATCCTTTTTGTCTCATTGAATTTTATTGAGTTTTGTGGAATATATGACTGTTTTGGTGAGGGCAGGTTTGAACACTGCCTAGGGTTTGCAATTTTGGGAAAAATACAGTAACTTTATTTTCAACCATTGGATCTTTATAAAAATTGGAAGCGAGGTCTGTAATTATTTTATCTTAAATCTCACTAAAGGGATTGACTTCACTATTTGTTTTATGGAAGTTATTAATGACTGTTTGTTGCATTGAATTGTGGGTTGTTGTGAGAATGATTACATTGTGATCTAGAATGCACTTAATCATTATTTGAGATGAATAATTTCATGAAATTTTTCAAGTGAATGGAATGTTGAGTTGTGAATTCCTCTTTTCTCTGCATCATCTACAATAGAAGGACCATTCTGAGGTATGACATATCTATTCTTTGTAATTTTCCAGAAGGGTTCGCCAATGCATCTCAGATGACACTTCATTTGATTCTTCCATAGAGAATAATTTATTCCATCAAATCTCAGACTATCCTTCTTATATGTTGTCATCTTAGATCACCTCAAGTGGTCAAGATTCTCTAGGGGAACTTGCTTTGATACCAATTGTTGGCAACACAAGGGCAGACAACTGAGAGGGGGGGTGAATCGGTTGTCTCAAAAATTATACTTATTAAACTTATTCTCATAGCTGATAATTAAACATGAAATAAAAAACCATCACCACATCAAAAACACACATAACACCAAGATTTTTTGCGTGGAAACCCTGTTAGGGGAAAAACCACGGTGGAGGTTAATCCACAAGTTTATACTCTATTAAAAGTATAGAAAATGGGGAATGCAGTTGCATTCAGGCACACTACCTAGAGCTCACTGCTCAAATACAAAAAGGCTTACTACCCAAATGAAGACACACTATCTTATAGTCACATTTAGATTAAATCCATTTAAAGATTTTGAATTGAGAAGATAGCATCTGCTAATGCCTGATTATAGTTTTGGTTAAGCACATGAATTCCCTTTCTTCTGCTCACTCTCCTTCACACTTTACTTCTACCTTCAAAAGATGTGAACTTTATTCGCACACAACACTCACACATCTCACTTCTTAAATATCACAAATGATATAAACAATTGATCATAGATATTCGCATCTAAGGATAACATCAACTACATGTCGGCTCAACAAAATATAAAATGAATACAAACTTTCAGCTCAAATCAATAAGTAATTATTAATGTGAATCAACCAATATCATCCACAACATAGTAGGGACCCAAAACAACATGTCTCGAACACAAAACACCTTAAACAATCTTCCTCGCATATCCACAACATGCTACAATCACCCTATCAGTCATGAAAATGAAAAAAATGAACTTCCAGAAGAAAATCACCAACTGCGAGCACAACGATCAATGCAAACCAACAACACAGATAGAGCATGATCTAGAAACATCCACAAGCATCATGAAACACCACATAAGCATTCACAACAACTCAGATTACCAAAATCACATCATCTTCTTTCAGGAACACCAACTACAACAACAAAACAACTGTCAGAACAAAAATACTCATAACTTGATCAAATCTTCATGCGAACCTCTGAAACTTTCGGTGGATAAACAAGATATACCTGTAAACTAACCCTTTAATCTATAACTTCTCACCATCAATAATTTGAACTATCCATCATACTGATCTTCACTGCTTCACCAACAACCTGCAACTTATCTTATTATAATTTTCTCAATATCCTCAACATATACAGTCTTAAAGACATTAATGCCAATAGTTTTGACATTAATGAAAACCACATATCAGCAATATCCAACAATCTCCAACACAATCATGTCAGGGAAAAGGGAGCTATGAAGATACAAAATGTACTTATCCCCTTTGAGAACCAGAGTCATGCAGAAGATGAGGGATTGTAAAACTACTCCCATCTTTTGCCTGTAGCCTCAATGCACTAGGATAGCACTTATCTCCATCAGAGCTCCTCATCCTGGTTCAAAACTTGTCCGAGGAGTCAGGTTAACAAAATCAACTTCTTTCCAATTCCACCCATTCTGAACTTGAAGGAAATTGGTCTTTTACTCTATAACTACATAACTGGAGGTAGGAGAATTTACAGTATCCCCAATAATACCACATCATCTTCTTCATGAATCCTTATTAACCCTAGAAAATGAAAACCCTTATGACACTATCCACTATCACTATCCCTATTTATGGGCCACCAGTGGCAGTGACGCTACCAACCTAATCCCTGTTTACTTGTGACTCATGTTGTTGTGCATGTGAGGTTGGGTATAATGATAATCATAATTTGCGCAAACCAAAAAACTAACTTAATTGATTTGTGTAACTCAATCCTTACATGTACAATTAAAATGTTTAATTTGATTAATGTCTGGCTACATGCAAATTGTACCTCAAGCTAACAAGCTATCAAAATCACCAGTGTCACTCAAACGATATGAAATCATTACAAATCTTGTTTCATTAAAGCTATGAGTTGTCCAACAAATTGCTTTGGATGTTCATATGGCATTAATCATCACCAACAGTACGGCTACCACACTTTCTTCAAAAAGATTGAGAATTTCAATTAAATGAAATGTAGTACATCAACGCATTGAAAAGAGAGAATGAGCCTTGATCTCGCCACATCTTTGCATCTAATGGTTCTAGTGTTATTCCAGAGGTTTCAATTTTCAAGTCTAGTGCTTCAGAGATTTACTTCCGAAATTCAACTACATTCGTCCATTGAAAATTCATCGGATGGTCATGGTTATATTGATTTGTGCTAACATCTAGCTACAGATATGGAATATCCTTCACACTATTATAAATTATTTTAAAACAAACGAAACAAAGTCTATTCGTCCCACATTCACGTGTGAGAAATAAGTAAATAAAAGTGATAGTTTCTCTTTTAACAAATGAATTAAATCCGAACACAAAGTCTCAAAGATGAAAATATACACATTTTGACCTAATAGATAAACATTGAAGAATAATTATGAATAAACACAATTCATTCATAATTAAAAGGAAGCATTAATAAATACACAGATTCAAAAATATATTCCTTTACCTCTCCAATGCCAAAAATGTGGATTCACAGACCCCACACCCTGTACAATCAAAAAGCACTCAAAAGCTTAAACTTAACCCCCCTTATCTTTATGTGTCACAAAAGGCTTCATGCATGTTGTTAAACCGTTGGAGTTGTCAGGAATTTTTATAGTTCTAATTGCATTTCCATATTTAAATTGTGAAATTCAGCGTGTTCTTCTTCTTCTAAAATGAAAATCACCCTGTTGTACTCGGCATAGCTGGTTTTCTCTTTCCACTCCACTGAACATAGTTGGGAAATGATGTCGAGTTGCTCTTCTTTAGGCCAATTCAAATCTGGTTGCATGATGGGCACAGGTTCACCTTCCCATTCCCTAATATCACCAGGAAGTACCATTTTGAGGAAACTCTAGAGTTGAAAATGTTGCCACCTTTCCTCATATGCAAGCTCACTTAACTTCAGTGGCAAGAAGTGACCATTTATTTGCCAAGAAAAATGTGCCAATCTGCTACTAAATCCATTTCTTCAACCTCCTTATTTAAGAGCTGCCCTTTGGAATGATTTAAAATATTACGTTAAACCTGAAGTTGGCATTTCAAAGCATTTGAGAAGACATCCCTTAAAGGCATCGTACAATTCATTAAATGAGCTGACAATTCAAAAGTTGTGCATCCCGCCGAGGTCGCCCCATCGCTGAGAAACGAAACTCTATAACCATCTGTTGGGAGTTCTAAAGTTTTAATAACCTCGGATATTCTGACTACATAAGACATCATTGGATAAGGCTTGAAAGTTACAGATAGGTTGAGTGGTCGAGCAATTTTGAAACTTCAGAACCTGGTGACTTGGTTAGCAAATTTGGCAAGGCCGCGACTAGGTTATAAAACTTACGAAAGTCGCGACGTCATCAAAAGCTCACTTATTTAAGAGGGAAAAATTTATTTTTTCAAGTGAAACTATGATGGGTAACATTGATTAATATAGCAACTATAGTTCCTTCGACGGTTCTGATCGTTCCTTAATATCATTTTCGTTGTTATGACTAAGTGATTTTATAAGTAATAAAATATCAACCATTGATTTCTGGAAATCTAATGGTTCTAGTGTTATTCCGGAGGTTTCAATTCGCAAATCTAGTGCTTCAGAGATTTACTTTCGGAATGCAACTACAGTCGTCCACCGAAAATTCATCGAATGATTGTGGATCATATTAGTTTGCACTGACATCCGGCTTCAAAAATAATAAATGTGTTGACACTTGTCCGCATTCTAGACTCTTTATGAAGGAATTTCAATGTGCGGAAAATTTGTCCCGGAATTTGATAATTTCGCCAACCACACTATGTTTTTTTATCAACATATTTGTTTATATCGCCACTGAATTTTTTATTAATTTGAGATTATGTTTAATTCGCTAATGAAAATATTTTTTTTGCTTTGAAAAAAGGTTTTAATCGCCAATAAATTTTTTTTCTATTTTGAAAATAGGATTAATTCACCAATGGAAAAAAAAAAATGGTTTGAAAAAAGGTTTTAATCGCCAATGAAAAATATTTTATTCATTTAAAAAAAATTGCAATTCGCCACGATTTTCCATAGAATTCTAGCGATTATAGAAGATTTGCCAATTGGGATTTTTTTTTCTTGAAAAACAAAAAAAAAATTACCAATAAAACTAATTTTTTTATCAGGAAGTATACAAGATTCGCCATGATTTTACACCTTCGCTGAGGGGGGGTTTCTTAAATTTTTCCCTGACTAAAAACCAAACTACTAAGAAATGTGGAGGAAAACCATTTCTCCTAGATAACGTTGCTTTCATAGTTCACACATTAGTGAACACAACTTTCTCTACACAACGATCCAGGACACAAAATGTTGGATATAACACCTCTGATCACATATGATCAACATATCTAAACTGCATAGGTAGATATTGAACCATTAAGAAATGCAGAGCAAAAAACTGAACACTACTTTGTTATACTAAACACCTCTCAACCACACTATTTTCTCTTTTCTTCAAATTTTCTTAAAAACACTTGGAAACCAAGCACCACAAACTCAAACTCATCACCTAGAACACTTCTATAGCATCTCAAACACAAAATTGGTTGAACATCACCAACACATGCTTATCGAAGAAACACTAGAGGTTGACACCAGTGATACTACTAATGACAACATACTATAGCCAATCAAAGCATCATCGTAGTCTTCCAACAATCTCTCCATAGACCTATTGACATTAATTTAACAACCTAGAACTATTAACATCAATGAAAACAAACAAGCTACTCATGCTTTCAAAAATCTCTCCATAGACCTGTTGACATGCTTCCAACATAATACAGCCAATCAAAGCATCATCGTAGTCTTCCAACAATCTCTCCATAGACCTATTGACATTAATTTAACAACCTAGAACTATTAACATCAGTGAAAACACACAAGCTACTCATGCTTCCAAAAATATCCCTCTTTGTCATTGATGGCAACACATGGAAAAACCATCAACAACAAAACAACAATAGATCTGATCACCGACTCATATACTACACATTAGTACACATTGCTCCCCCTTTCTTCATAAGGTTTTTCAATTAACTCTCTTCTTAACTCTCTCTCCCCCTTTTAGCTTACTCTTCTCCTTTTTCACTTTAATCTCTCCCTCTTTGACATCAATGGAAAAGGGAAACACTTGTATCTCTCTCCCTTTGACATCAATCACATGTATTATTTCTCTTTCAAAGGCAACACCTATAAGGGACAACAATTGTTCTACCTTTTTTTTTATAGCACTCTATTTTCTTCACACCTTTTCTACACACTACACAACATACTTTAGCAACATCCACACAATGACAACATTTACTCCCCCTAACTACAAAAACCAACAATGATACTACCTACTCCCCCTAAGAGGTAGCCACCAACATCAATTCAAAATAAAGAATTAATCTTGAAGTTTACCATACTGATGCACAAACTTATGCATCTAGTTGAAATGAGGGGCAATAAACCCTAAGTTATCTCAAAGATACTCAAACGTGTCCTTATGAAGATCCTTCATGAATATATCTACAACTTGATCCTTAGTAAAAACATACTACAACTTCACCTCATTCTCTGCAACCTTCTCTCTCAAAAAGTTATACCGGATTGAAATATGCTTTGTCCTTGAATGCATTACCAGACTCTTTGGAATGTTAATAACACTTGTATTATCACATAAGATAGAAATTGGTTCACCATTTATCACTTTGATATCCTTAAAATTTTGCTTCATCCATAACACTTATGTGCAACCTGATGCTGCAACAATGTATTTTTCCTCTGCAGTAGATACTCACACTGAATCTTGCTTCTTGCTTAGACAAGACACCAACCTGTTTCCAAGAAAGAATGCGCCACCACTTTTACTTTTTTTGTCATCTACACAACCTTCCCAATCTGCATTTGTGTAAGAACTCAGAGAGAAAACAGTATATTTTAGATAGCATAAGCCATGTTTCAGAGTGCCCTTCAAGTATCTGAATATTCTCTTCATTGCTGCAACATGTGACTCTTTAGGATCTTCTTGAAATATAGCCTTAAGACAAACTGCATGCATGATGTCTGGTCTAGTAGCATTTAGATGTGATAGTCCTTCAATCATTGATTTGTACTTGCTCTGATCAACCTTAGGAGATTCATCATTTTTCTTAACTTGCAACCAATAACCATTGGAGTACATACTAGTTTAGAGTCTTCCATCCCAAACTTCTTCAACATTTCCCTGACATAATTAGATTTTGAAATGAATATCCCTTTCTTTGTCTAATTAATTTGAAGTCCAATGAAGAAATTCATCTCCCCAAACATAGACATCTCAAAACTCTTTTTGCATTTCTTCTGCAAATCTCTTGCACATAATTTCATTACCTCCAAAGATTATGTCATCAACATACAAAACCACAATCAAAATTTGATATTTTTCAACCTTAAAGTAAAGATTACTATCTATGGTACCTTTATTGAATCCTTGCTACAATAATTACTTATCCAATCTTGCATACCGAGCTTTGGGAGCTTTCTTGAGTCCATATAATTCCTTCTTCAATCTGTAGACCATATTAGGATCATCTGATAACTGAAAGCCTTTCGGTTGTTCAATGTAAACCTCTTCCTCCAACTCACCATTCAAAAATGAAGGCTTCACATCCATCTAATAGACTTTGAAATTTTTGTGTGTTGTAAAATCCAAAAACATCTTGATAGCTTCCATCCTTGTCACTGGAGCAAATGTCTCCTCAAAATCTATTCCTTCTACTTGTGAGTAGCCTTTACACACAATTCTTGCCTTATTCTTAACAACTTCTCCACTCTCATTTATTTTATTTTGGAACACCCACTTAGTTTCAATCGCATTCTTGTTTGTTGGTCTTGGTACAAGTTCCCAAGTTTGATTCTTCTTAATTTGCATCAATTCCTCTTCCATAAACTTAATCCAATATTCATCTTTGCATGCTTTAATCATTGGTTTAGGTTCAACTTTGGAAAGTAACATAGTTTTACTTGTTCTTCTATCATAGAATCCTTTCTTCTTGTCAACACACCTATGCTTTTTTCACCAATAATATGATCTTTTGAATGATTCTTATGCACATACTTAGGGTTTTTAGGGATCTTTTTCGGAGCTTCTTCCTTTGCACCCTACACTTCTTTCCCTTTACCTTCATCTTTCTCTTCTTCTTTACAAGAGGACTCATCTGATTCATATCCATCTACCATCACTTAAATTTTATGTAAGTCTTCATCCACCTTGACGCTTGAACTTTCAACAATCCTTTTTAGCCTCTTGTTGTAGCACTGAAAAGCCTTGCTTCTTGTGGAATATCCAAGGAATATTCCTTCATCAGATCTTGCATCAAACTTTCCTAAGTTTTCTTCATCTCTTCTTATATAGAATTTACTTCCAAATACTCTAAATATTTCATAGTAGGGGTTCTTCCATACCAAAACTCATAGGGAGTCTTTGTACTATTTGTCCTTGCTTATGCTTTGTTAATTATGTAGATTGCAGTATGAATTGTTTCTCTCTAATATACATCTGGTAGATTTTCTTCCTTCATCATTGTCCTTGCTACTTCTTGAATAGTTATATTCTTTCTTTCCACAACTCCATTATGCTTAGGGGTCCTAGGGGCTAACAAATGCCTCTTTATAACATGATCTTTACAAAAGTGTTAAACTCATTGGAGGTGAACTCTCCACCTCTGTCAGATCTCAAACATTTGATCTTCATATCCATTTCATTCTCAACCATAGCTTTTAATTCCTTGAACTTATCTAAAGCTTCTAATTTTTCTTTGAGAAAAGTAACCCAAGTCATTCTAGAATAATCATCAATTAATAGCATGAAATACTTATCACCTTGAAAACTTTTGATTCTTGTAGGTCCACAAATATTTGTATGCACCAAATCCAAAGGACCGGTAGTAGATTATTCCTTGACTTTAAAACTCTTTTTGGCTTGCTTCTCAATCTGATATTCCTGGAAGACAACATTAATAGGATTTTTAATCTTCTTCAGATCTCTCATAGCTTGATTTGAACTGATCCTCACTAGGCTATCAAAATTGATGTTACGCATTCTTCGATGCCATAGCCAACTTTCATTAATCTGAGTCATAAAGCATTGACCATTCGCACCATTAAGTTGATAAACATTTACATCTATCCTTCTTCCTATTGCAACTATAGTTTTGTGGCCTTTTCTAATCTCACAACCATTATCTTGAAACACAAGATTATATCTTTTGCTACACATTTATCCTACACTCAAAATATTATGCCATAGACCCTTAACATAAAGAACAACATTTGTATTATGCTTTCCATCAAAATTGATTGAATCTTTTCCACATATATTAGCATATTTATCATCATGATGTAAATAAATACTCACTCACAAACACTTGGACACATTTTTAACAGGGCTTCAATGCATCTAAGGCAAAAATGCTACTTTGTTCATCTTTAGTAACTTGCTCACAAGCCTAATGGCACACCACCAAGGAAAACAATAATGGGACAGAATGTAACATGATTTTATTGACTTGTGCAGACCTAATTCAACATACTCCAATGATTTACCATCCATCCAAGAACATACAACACATAGATTTGTTTAACTATCAATCAGACAAGGGTTTTATGACAGTTTTATGCAATCTTGAACACACAAACCCTCATAAATCCTCCAACATTGTAAGTTATAGATTTTCATTTAAAGGGTTTTTAGAAAATACTTAAATATAACTTTCCAAATTTTTATAACTTTTTGATGGTGGGAAACAAAGAT
Organism: Sequoiadendron giganteum; assembly: GCA_007115665.2. NCBI lineage: Eukaryota > Viridiplantae > Streptophyta > Pinopsida > Cupressales > Cupressaceae > Sequoiadendron > Sequoiadendron giganteum. The sequence continues at coordinate 621,437,393 of CM021109.1, read as the reverse complement.
ATGCAATTTTCTAGTTCGCTGGAAACCCTAGGCAGGGTTTATACCTGTTCACACACAAATGGCTATATATTTTGTAAAATACAATGAAATTTGATCAAACAAAAAGAATCATAAAGATAAGACACTCTTATAACCTCCTAATTCACTATAAAGGTCATAATAGATCTATCGGGTCGTACAATGTGTTTCTCAAACTGCAACTTTAAAAAAAAAAAACTTTACGGACATGCCCTCAATGAAATTATCATATCTCACTCAAAACATAATGAAATTGATTCAAACAAAAAGAATTATGATCTTAAAACATGATGGAGATCAGGGTGGATATCTTTAAAACAATCACAATTCAATCAGCCTAGAACAATATTTCCACTTAGAAACCCCTAACTTGGTGTTTTCTCACAATTCCTTTAATCTTGCTTGTTGCACATCAAACAATGAAATTTGACCATAACTTTCAAAAGAAACTACAAACCCACAAACTAATCACCATTAAAAATACCCTTCTGGGAGTTTCAATACATATTAAATTTCTAGATAGGGTTGTTTTAGAACATTACCTTTTAAAATATGTTGCTACGCTTCTTACAAGGCCTAATTAGGCTCCTACAACAAAGCACTTATTGGTTTTGTACACTGAAAACCTCAAATCTCTATCCAAAAACATTAAACCAGTAAAATTATTTCTACACAACCAAATTCCATCACCTAGAATGGGTTCCAATCATACTTTCTATAAAACTCTACTTCAATGCAACTCTTTCACCCAAAAAATAAGAGATTTTCACCCTAGGGCATCACCTATTCTTCATCAAACCTCCTCCCCTGATCCTTCAAACACCATAAACTCAAATTAAAACCTATCTAACCCCATTCCACCAATTATAAAGCATTTTCATTGGTGAAATGGGTCACAAATCATTTTTTTTGCAGTCAAACCCTCAAAATTGGGGTACCTTGGTTGATTTCAATAAAAATGTTCTAAAATTCTTCAAACTTAATGAAAATGAATGAAACCAAATGAATATGTTAGAGAGTTCAATTCTTCATCATTCCCAATGCATGAGAGATCACCTGCAGGTCCTACCATGTTGTACAACCTCCTATAGCAGAAAATTTTGCTTAAAAACGTAGGAAACAATAGCCTTTGTTATGCAAATTTCAAATTTGCAACTTTAGAACCTTCAACTAAGTTCAAATTCTTTTTTAAAGCAATTCCAAATCTTCCCCAACCGTTTCAAACTGATTTCCCACCAAGAACCCAACATGACCCTTTAACTTCAACCAAAAATGAAAAAATTGTAAAGTTGCATATTAACTTTTTGCAATATTTACCATATTGACTCAAAACACCCTAATAACCTAAGACATGGTCTAAAAGACCTTATTACATGCCAAAATTGACTTAACAACTTGAAAACCAACATTTAGCAACTTGTTCACACTATGACCTATGGTGCCCTGCACCAAAACACATCTTCAACCTTTCCAATTGATTGCATGTCTGTACTATACCATAAAAGGTCATACCATGAATATTACTGACTATTTCAATAAAAAATGCAAGGAAAGATCATGCCAAAATGAGTTTCGCTCATTCTCGTTCTTCCCCCAACCTTCTCTAACCCTTGGGGTCGATGTTACATGGCATAGTTAACCTGTTACAATCATTTACAACTAAAAAACTGACCATCCACACTTGTGTTAACTCTAATGACACCATTTACAACTTTCTGACAACATTCTTGACAATTTTTTGCAACATGACTCCAAAATGTCATAGAACACCATAGAATGACTCCAAATGACTCAAAATGGTCGTGAATGACCTTATTGACTCCAACCAAAACAAAACACAAAGTTTAGCAACATGACAATAATTTCCAATAATGTTGCATCACAGGATGCCCCTGCATCACATCACCAAACTTAACTAAACCACCTTCAAACTGCTTAAGCTTAAAAAATTTACTCTTATCACCTATCACATGATTTGAGCATCCAATTTCAATGATCTAATTGTTCTTCTCTTCTCTAGCATGAAAATAAGTCACTAGACCTACTTTTGGAGCACTTTCCTTCATACATCTCTTAGAGTTAGCAAAATTAGTTCCAACATTTAGAACCATGAACAAGCATTCATCATCAGGGTAATCAAATTCATCATCAGATATACTGGCTTCTGTTGTAGTTGGTTTTATCATTGATGTCAACAGGCTTATGTTTGTGTTGTCATTAATGTCAACTGGTGATGGTTGAGAAGTTGTGATGATGCTTTGATTAGTTACATTTTGTTGTCATTAGTAAGTGCTACTAATGTCAACCTCTAGTGTTGCTTTGATAAGCTTGTATTTTTGGATGTTATTTGGATGATTTTTTATATTGCACTTGGTTTGGTGATGATGAGGAAGTTTTGAAGATGATGAGTATGCGTCTCTGATGCTTGCTTTCCGTACTTTTGATAAAATTTCAATAAAAGAGAAAACGATGTGTAGAAGAGGTGCTTTGGCATATAGAGTAATGTTTTGGTTTTTCTCCTCATTTCTTATGTGTTGAAGATCTACTTGTGTGTTTTGGATATGTTGATCAGAGGTGTTCATAGATGTTATATCCAAATTTTCCTGTCCTAGATATTTGTACAAATAAAGTTGTGTTCACCAGTGTGTGAATTGTGTTGCAGTGTTGTCTAGGAGAAATGGTTTTGCTCTACATTTCTCTATAGTTTGATGTCTAGTCTTGTGGTTATGGAAGTGTGTTGAAAAGGTGAAAATATACCTTCAGTCAAAGTTGTTCATGGTTTGGTGCTCTATGAGCTGGTTTATTGAGTTATAGTGTGTGGAAGATTATCTAGGTGAATAGGATGAGTTTTTTCTTCATGTGAAAGTTGTTGTAAAGGAATTTGTTGGATTTCAGGGTGTTTGTGGAATATTACAGATTGTGTTTAAGTGTTGTGTGTGTTCTATGAGTCACCTTTGATTTAAGGAAGTGTGTACTTAAATTTTAATGGTGTTGACATAGGTTCGACTGATCTTGGATGTTTACACTATTTGCAAATTTTCTTCAGTGATTGTGGAAGTGTGGTGTGGTGTGTATAAGTAGATTTAGGTCCAAGATAAGGTGTGATGTGGTCTTCCTTCATTCCTTTCCATTGGGATAATGTTTTGGTGCTGACCTAATTTGAATTTGCACAGTTGAGGTGCATATCCAACCTTGGAGAATGTTATCAAGGTTGAAGAAGGTATAAATAAGAGTTGTGTTGATGTGAATTGTAGAGCTGTGAAGTGCAATATTTAATGAGTTAGACTATTAGAAGAAGTGAGTAGAAGGTCTCTACAATATTTAGAGAGACTATGAATGTGTTGGTGATGTTGTGGTGGATTTTTTTGTTGTATTGAGATGGATATCTCATTGTAAAATTCTCCTTTTCTTCTTGTATGTAATCTAGTAATGATCCATTGGCAGTGAGCCCTTCTTTCTTTTGGGTAGTGAGACCTCCGAAAATGAGCCTTTTGTATTTGGTGTTATAATTACTTTATATTATAAGCTAATCCTCAACGTGTTTTTTCCCTTCTTGGGTTTTCCACATAAATCTAGTGTTCTATTGTGCATGGTGTTGTTGTGTTTCAGTTTTCTATTATTTTCTTTCATGCTAAATCATTCTAACAATTTAAAGGTTATTAAAGTTTATGTGGATCTCAATGTTAATGAGGGTTTTGATATTTTAATGTACACTTGATTCACACCCCTCTTAGTTGTCTTGTGCATTCAACAACATCTTCTCTAACATAATATTTTTTCTTAATTGACTTACCTGTATTCTCCTTAGGTCTATCTTTTGAAGCTTTGACAAGACATCTTGAAGCATAATGACCAATCTTTCCACAGTTAAAATATTTGAAAGGTAACTTATCTCTGTATTTTTCAGTACCCTTTTTTGATTTCCTCACAAAATTTTATTCCAACTCATAAATTTTATCTTGATCAGATTCTTCATTCTTCTCTGCTTTGCCAACTTTAAAATAAATCTCCCTTTTTACATCACTTGGACCAAACTCTCTCAATTCAAAAGCAGTTAAAGTGTCAAACAACTAATCTTTGGAATACTTATCTAAATTCTAAAATTCTTCAATAGCAGAAAATTTATGACTATAAGCTTTAGTAAGAGTTCTTAGTTCCTTCTTTACCACCTCTTCTTCTTCAATTTTTCCTCCAAGGCCTCTGATTGAATTGACAACTCCATCCACTCTATACATGTAGCATGTAATACCTTCATCTTCTATCATCCTTAAGGTCTCAAATTTAGTCTTCAGATTCTACATCTTTGCTTTCTTGACTTTATCATCTCCTTCATAGATACTTTCCATATTTTTCCAAATTTTACCAACATTTTTAAGACTCATAAATCTCACAAGTTCTAAATTAGAAAGGCCATTTAAAAGAGAATACCCTGATTTTCCATTATTCTCATATGCCTTGATCTCATCATCAACTTACTCATACCATTTGCAAGCATTGTGTATCTAGTTTTAACAGACTTTCAAACTCCAAATCCCAAAGAAATAAGAAAACATTCCATCTAAATCTTCCAAAATTCATAATCAAATACATCAAATAGAGTGAGCCTCTTTCTTGTGTGTCATCCCAGATCTACCTCAAGCAGTTAATATTTCTTCTAAGGAACCTTTCTCTCATACTAATTTTTGAATACAGAAGATAATTGAGAGGGGAGATGAATTAGTTGTACATTAAAATATCAACACCCTCATTAATATTCAGATCTACATTAGTCCTTAAACCCCTTATTGTGTATTACAAAAATATAAACATGAGAAATAGTAATGCAAATGTGTCAAACACATGAGAACACTAGATTTACGTGGAAAACCCAACAAGGGAAAATCACAGTGAGGATTAGCTCACAATATAAAGTAATTGCAACAAAAAATATAATAGGATCACTATTGGAGGGCTCACTGCCTAAAAGAAAAGAAGGGATCATTGCCAATGGCTCACTGCCAGATTAGAAAGAAGACTAGTACAATGAGAAATCCATCTCAAATCAATAGAAAGATCCACCATAGAATCACTAGTACATTTGCAACCTCTCTGAAGAATGTAGACACCTTTTGCTGACTACTTCCAGTAGTCTAACATAATAAATATTGCATTGCATTTCACACTTTCGCACTTCAAAACTTTGCACTTCGCATCACACACTTCACAACTTGATTCTCCATCAACTGAACACTTATTTATACCATCCTCAACCTTGAAATTTTTTGACAAGTTCGACTATGCACCTCAACTATGCAAATTCAAATTAGGTCGGCACCAAAACTTTCTCGCGGTGTAAAGTAATGAATGTGGACCACAAAACACCTTAACTCAAACCCAAATCCACTCATACACACCATGCCATGCTTCCACAAACACTGAAGCATATCCACAATTAATGTAAACACCCAAGGTCGACCGAACCTGTGTTAACACCATTAAACAATTAAGTACACACTTCCTTTGATCCAAAGAGAACTCCTGGAAAACATACATCACTTGAACACATTCTAAAATATTCCATCAACACCCTGAAATCCAACAACTCCTTCGCAACATCATACACCAGAAGAACATATTCATTCAACACAACTAGCTGACTTTCCACACACTACAACACCTCAATCTAACCTTGTGGAGCACCAAAACATGAACAACTCATAATGAAGATAGATATGATCAATATAAGCACACCCTTAGAACCAAAAGACCGGAAACCAAACTATGGAGAAATGCAAAGCAAAACCATTTCTCTCGAACAACGCTACTTTAATAGTTCACACATTGGTGAACACAACTTTCTCTGCACAATGATCTAGGACATAAATTTTTTGATATAACACATTGAGCACCTCGGATTAGCATATATGAGTTGCACAGGAAAATCTTCAACCATGAAGAAATGCAAAGCAAAACACTGAACACTACCCTACTATATTTAACACTTCTCAACGACACTATTTTCTCTTTTCTTCAAATTTTCTCAAAAGCACTTAGAAACCAAGCACCACAAACTCAAAATCATCACCTAGAACACTTCTACAACATCTCAACCACACAAGTGGTTGAACACCACCAGAACATGCTTATCAAAGCAACACTAGAGGTTGACACCAGTGATACTACTAATGGCAACATAATGCAACCAATCAAAGCATCATCACAGTCTTCTAACAATCACTCCATAGACTTATTGACATCAATACAACAACCTAGAACTGTTGACATCAATGACAACACACAAGCTACTCATGCTTCCAATAATAAATATTGTTCTATACTTAATAGTATTGTTCAAAAGAGAATATAGGTTCTATACAAAGGATTTCTATGGATTTGACTCTATATATAATTATAAATGTTAGGCCTTGTATTTCAATTTCTCCTCTAAATAAGTGTATGGAAATGACGGATAAAAATCAGGGTCAAAAGTGGCCACCTTTTTCCTAAAATAACCTTAACCTAAACTTGAACAAGTAATTTGATATATGTACACTCAAATTTTGAATATTTGATAGGAGCAAGAATTTTACCACTTCAGATATAGTTTCTAAAATACTATGATTTTTAAAATGGTTAAATTTAATAGTGTGAAATATTAAGCACACACAAAAATTATGTTTTCATCACTATAATAACATAGTGTTTGGTGTAGCCAGTAGTGACATGGTGTGATGATTAAGTTGTTGTGTCGTTATTCTTGCTATCAAGGTTCAAAACCCATTGGGTTGTAATTGTTGAGAATTTATATTGGGGATGAGGTCCCCCATTTGTGACCTCACTGGTTCATAGCTCCAAGTCAAAATCGTTTAACCCTCTTAATAAAAAAAGCATAGTGTTTGGTGCCTTCCCTCTTATTCTTTTTTGTTGTAGACACTCAAAATTGTCCTAAGCCTGTGACACCATTTTCTGACTAATTGTTTATCTAACCCTAATCCCATCTGACCCTAATTTTCATCTAAACCAATTTCTATTTTTCTTCGCACTTTTATAATTAAATAATGTTAATTATTTAATTATCCTAATTTCTTCCTTTTTCATTATTTTATCAATTAAATAATTATTATTTAATTATTTAATCCCTAATTCAATCTCATATATGATTAAAGAAATATTATTATTTATTTAATTATGTTAATCTAAAGTTTCCTCTATAATTAATTAAACTAATTAATTTAATTAATTATTCATGTGACTTCAATTTTTTTTTCCAAAAGTTTCTTTATTTCATTCTTCAATTAACTAACCCTTTCTTCTACTCAACTCTTAAAACTCCCCCTTATTTTCTCCACTTAACTCTTACTTATTTTTATTTTCTGCTTCACTCAACTCTTCCATTTCTCTTCCATTTTTCTGTTTTAAAAATGAGTAACTTTTCCATGCAAGTTGTCTCATTCAATCTTGACCATCGATATTCTATTCGATCTCGTCCATTCATCTTACAAACTTTGTCTATAAATTTGATCTTTGCTTCTGCATTCATCAACCACAGTCTTGAAACTTTCGTCCATTATTATTGTCACGAGCCTATCAATTGTGCACTCCAAATTTGAGAGCTACATTTCACAACTTCAAAAGCAAAAGAGAAAAGAGAAATATAGGTCAAGCAATGATGGCATAAAATTTATAACCTATTTTGATTGCTTTCATTTCATTTTGTTTATGCTAACTTGTGCTCTGTTGTTTGACTGAGGATTTTATATCTTATTTCTAATAGTTTGTGGTTGTTGTGTGTGATTTAAGCTTTCAAACTAGATTTCCTAATCTAAAAAATGGTGAATCCGGCGTGAAGAATGAGACTTGATGTTTTCTTTTACATATTTGACGTATTTTATTTTGCAAGATTAGGCAACACAAGTGTGCAGGCAGAGTGATGCATTCATACGAGCAGAGTGACACATCTGAAGGATTAAGTGATGCATATTTTTAGATCATTAAATTTTTAGTTTCATTTCTTATCTTCTTTCATTCTAGTTTTGTGTGACCTAGGGTAGTAGAACTAATCCTTTGTTAGGTTAATTTTCTTTAAGATTGGATCATTTTGCTTTCTAGTCTCATTTTTAATTTTTCCAATTTTTTGCACCATATTTGTGTTATAGTTGTGTCGTGATGTATCTATGATGTAGAATGATGATCTGTATAAACAGAGCACCACATCTATCAAAGCAGAATGACACATATATGGAAATAGACCAACACATATGTAGTATATAGTGTTGCATCTGTTTGTGAGGAAAAAGGTATAAGGGTTTTAATTTATGATGTGTATGTCTTTTGATATGTTAGATTAGGGGTTTTAGAGTTACTTCTTTGTTTTACCTATGTGGTGAATGCTGGGAAGAGATTTCATTTTGTGAAACTACTAATCTTCATTTTTGTTGTAGCTTGATCGTTAAAGTACTTTTTTTTTCAAACTACTAATCTATTTGATGCAAGATGTTGTCAAAGGCTTATTGTAAACTACTAACTGGTTGGTTGTAGGGCCGCTTGTCAAAGAATCAATTTTAAATATTGCATCTTCATTTTTTAGATTAGACCACATTTAGCTTAGTTGGGTTAAAAATAAATTTCTCTTCCATGTCTTGTGTGCTTGCACTTTGTGTTTACTCGAGCTAGTGTGTGCATCATCTCCCCTTGAACACTTGTGTGATCTTGGGTGATGATAAACACACATTAGTATTCCTTTTTTTATTTTAGTAGGAGGCATGCCTTTGGATTTCATCACCCTAGGATTCAAACTCAAGCACATTTCTCAAAGCCAAGCCACAAGACCCTCAGTCTACCAAGACTAGCTGGTGATGAGAGTGGGAGTGGGCATCCCATTTCTCAGTCTATTATAGACAAGCTCTCTATTCATGATAGTCCCCTACTAGACACCTTATGATTTTACAAGCCTAGGAACCTTTCAATCGTTACTTAGTATGTTATAACATACAGTATCATGCGTGAAGATATTCACCATGTACGCACTTGAGTGGAGATAGGAATCTATGGTTGGCATTCTTAGCCTCTCAAGGAGAGAGGAAAGGTAATCTTATTACTGTATTATTCCTATTCCATTGGACCTCTAGCTAACCACTCTTGAAAGAGAAGCATCTCATGTTGATCTTGGTGTATTAGCACTTCGATGCGGTGGGCCCACATTAAGTTAACAAACCCACTTGAATAACTAGGTTGTGCTTGTCTTATGAGTGTCTTCAATTATGTTAAACCTATGAAACTATGGGCCTTTTGGGCCTTAGACCATCCCCTTTTCATTCTAGATTTAATAGCCATTTTATTTTAAAACTGCCTCTTGAGTGTTTTCTATTTAAAACTCAAAAATCCATCACACACATTCCCGAAACACTTAAATTGCAAAAAACAAGGTAGAATAACACATTTGTAGAGTCATGTACCATATTTTCCTAGACAAATTTATTAAAAATTCAGACTAACACATCTTTCAAACCTTGTAATGCATCTATGTAGATAAATTTTAGCAGAATCATGCATATGGAGTTACCTTGTAACACATTTGTGTCCTTGCACCACAACTATAGTGATGTGACACATCTCTCAATATTTCCATCACAATTGTTGTCATGCATTCATAATTTTCCCCACTGCAACTGTAGTTTTCTTCGATGCATCTGTCAATCTTGCCAAAACTAGGTTTTCTGTTTTTGGGTTCGTCTTGTTAGTGTCAAACCCGACCAATTTAGAAAATTACATAGAGATCATGTACATTTTTAGACCTTCCTTCATTAGTTAAACATTGGGTTTTCATTACCTTAGGTTAGTCTTTCATCCCCTAGGTTAAATTTTGGTTAAGTCTTCCATCCCTAAGTTAATCTTTGGTTGATTCTTCCTCCTTAGGTTAATCTTTGGTTAGTCTTCCATCCATCCTTAGGTTAAATTTTGGTTTTCCTCCTTAGGTTAATCTTTGGTTAGTCTTGCATCCATCCTTAGATTAAATTTTGGTTTTCCTCCTTACGTTAATATTTGGTTGATTCTTCCTTGGGTTAATATTTGGTTGTTCTTGCATCCTTAGGTTAAATTTTGGGTTAGGTCTTTCCTCCTTAGGTTAATCTTTGGTTGAACTTGTCTCCTTAGGTTAATCTTTAGTTATCCTTTCATCCTTAGGTTAAACCTTAGTTAATCTTTCATCCATAGGTTAAAACTTCATTTAGTCATTCACCCAACCACTCATAAATCCCACATTAATCAACCCATCTTTCACTATACCCTAGTTACCCCTTCGAGGTGTCTTGAATATCAATCATTCTCATCATCTTGTCTATAGTTTCCCTAAACACATAAGTCTAGTTTAGGTTTGACTATTATCCCACCTTCATCTTTTGAGATTCTAGGCTTTTCTTGAGGTCACTTAGGTCTATTATCATGCATACCCTATCACCGTTCATCAATTATCCACTACCGATTTTACCCTAGTTAGATTCTGATTCAACCTTAGTGATCCTTTGGGTGTTTTGATCTCTTTAATTTTCATATTTTCATCAATAGTTGGATTTAAACTCAAAATTCTAGTTTAAGGTTAACTCCTATCAACCATCTTCTTCACTTTTTTTCTTTTAGAGATCTAGACATCCCTTTTGATTACTTTGGTTAATAGTCATCTTTCAGGGTCAAAACTCATAACCATACATCACTTATCATCACTTTCCTCAACCATCCATAATTCATAATCATACACCATCTACCATCCTTCATTTGCATAATCATTTAAAATCAGAAATAAAAAAACATTAGCATCCTTTGTATAATCATTTCATTTTAAAACTTCCAAAATCCAAACAAAATCGAAAACTTTCAAAAATCCAAAAAAAATCTAAAATCTAAAATCCCAAAAAATTGAAAAATCCAAAATTTGAAAAAATTAAAAATCCAAAATCCAAAAAATGAAAACTTTCAAAAATACCCAAAAATTTAAAAAAAACCAAAATCCAATTTTTTTTGAAAACCCCAAAAATACAAAAAGAAACTATAAAATCCCAAAAGAATAATCTTTCAAAAGTCTTATATGAAAGTATTTTCTTTGGATTAAATTGAGTAATTTGCATTTGCATCAATATGGACTATGGAAATCTCATGTCTTTGAAGTCTTATATGGTTGAAACCAAATCCCAAAGCAGGAAAAAGCTAATGGATCCCACCTTGGACCCTATCTTTGATCCAACAAATACCTCACAATTTGAAACTTCAACAAGTACCCAACCTATGCATGAACTAAAATATATCTTCCCTCTTGACGATAATAAGGACTATGTTGGAGGTTAGGAAGAACAAATTTATTCACAAGAAGATCTTAAATAGGCTTCACAAGATCGTAAGTTCCTAGACATAATGCAGGAATTCATGGAAGAATACTCCACTAGATATCTCATAAAACTTATGCAAAAGGGGGCCAAACTTCCTGTAGGTTTTGAAATTTCAACCATAGCAGAAACCATAATGAAGAAGGAAACACAAGACACAAGTTTCATTGAGATAATACCTCCATTAACCAACCCTGCCTCACAACAATTGAACATAAACATACCAAGTAGAAGGGAATTTCATAATGTGACCAAGTTTTCCACACCTCCACGCCCCACATTTAAACAACAGTTTCTCAATCTGCTCTATAACATGTCACCAATTCCTCAGGCGACCATGTAGACAAGTAATGTTACATTGGTGCAACAAAATACCACAAATCTAAACAACCATTCAATGTCACACAATCTATATCACAAATGACCACATCCAATCCTTTCTTGTAAACAAACCAAAATATTGCTATATCTTCTAGCGCTTCACTTTCATTAAAAACCACATTGAGCTGTCAAAATCTAAACACCACATCAAGTGGCCAAGATCCAATAATCCACATTCACATTACATCAATGTGGGTTCCTACATCTTCTCAAATAAATCAAAATGTGAATTATGTTTCAATACCATGACAACACACTTCTTATATAAGTAGATATATTTCAAGACAACATGTGGTACCTAACCCGCGATCTACTCATATATTAGCATCAAACCCCTTTTCTTCACAACCCATGGTGCAACATCAATATTAGAATGTTCCATAAATCAAGGAAACCCATTTGTTCATCAAATACCCAACTATCAAATGTATAATCCCCATGTTGATCTTATTCAAAATTTGACTTTTAATCCTCCAATTAATACCATTCCAATAACAACTAATGATTTGGTCCAAAAATTGGAAACCTTGCAACAACAAATGGCCAATATGCAAACCTCTAGATTCAAGAAGGCATATAACATAGAGGACATATGTCCTTATCCTTTCGACAAAAACCTATATGTGCCACCTTTCCCTCTGAATTTCGAAATACCCAAGTTTGATAAATATAAAGGGAAATGAAATCTAGTAGATCATGTCAAATAATCTTCTATGGCTTGTTTAGACTTTTGGCACGAGCAAACATACTTAATGTGTCTTTTTCCACGAAGTCTCAGAGGACAAGCTATGGAATGGTTTGCACACCTCCCTTCTAGCATAAATACATGGCAAGAATTGGTTGACAAATTTATCACCCACTTTTCTTATGATGTTGATCATGAGATAAACATAGTAAACTTATGCACCACTAAGAAAAAATAAGGGGAACCTTTTGCAACCTTTTTGCAAAGATGGAGGACTTTGGCAAGTAGATTTCCTTGTGAGATACCTCAAAAATAGTTAGTGAAAATATTTTTTGATAGCTTGAATTCAGAATTAATGTTCCAACTTCGATTGCATTCCCCTACCACATTTGATGAAGTTGTTCACAAGTGCATCCCTATCGATAAATCCCTTGTGGCAAAGGGACTCTTGAAAATTTTCAAAGAACCAAATAATAATCTGAGCACTTCTAGTGACTAATCCAAATCCTAGTCCTGTAATAAAAATGTGATGAACGATGGTGTTATGGATGCTAAAATGATAAAAAAAGCTCATTCAATTCTTAGTCTTAAAGGACCTAACACATCTTGGATTTCAGCAACTAATAATCCTCCATCATTGATTCCTTCACAACTAACTAATGTTGTTCAAAAAAATTTGCAACGAGGTTCCCTTGGACCTAATCTACCTTCAAAACAAAAATTTACACCTCTATGGAACCGATTGAATCAATTCTAAAGAAAATCTTGTAGCCTAATGTTATTCAACTCCTGAAACTCAGACATTATGACCCTGACCCTAATAAACCATCCTAGTAGAGTGATAACACCTTTTGTGAATTCCACAAGAATAAAGTCCCATAGAACTTCGTCATGCTTCAGAATCAAGAATATCATCCAAGATCTTATAGAATGGAGAGACATAGTAATTGATGACCCTATTGGATCTTCAAATACTGATCATACTATATTCAAGGACCCTTTGCAAAATCATTGTCAAGGACAAGCCCCCAACTCGGGATCAAATGCCATAACCAATAACAATACCAATTATACAAATGCAGCATATGAGTACACTGTTAATCATATCTAGCAGTGGGATAAGAATGTCTTGACCATAACTATCAAGGGAAAAGCTCCTTAGTGTGTTATAACTACCTGTAGATCCAAAGTTGTTCAATAAGGATCCACTTCTAGACTCCAACCACCTAATCCATATAATATTTTGGATGATATAGGAAACACACCTACCTAAATGTCTATTCTTGAGCTATTGCATACATCACTCGCACACAAAGCTATATTGGATAAATCATTGCAAGAGTCTTTATTTCCCATGGACCTAGATGTTAATCAATTTCAAACCATGGTTGGGTATCTTCCTACCACCCACCATGTCACCTTTACTAAACATGATGTCCCTTCTAACAAAATTCCACACAATGATGCCCTCCATCTAGAATTCTTCATTAATAAGCACAAAATCAGATGAGTCTTGGTAGATGGTGGAGTAGGCCTAAATATTTTCACTTTGAATTTGGTTACTATATTGGGATTTTTTGAGGCAAGTATTGATTCTTCTAAAAGGATTGTAATAAAGGCTTATGATGATGCAGAGTGTTCCTCTAAGGGTGTCATTACCCTTCCCATCAAAGCTGGTTTGATGGTGGAAAACATAATATGTCAATAATTTTATCTGGACCTTCCTTACAATATACTCCTCGGTCATCCATGGATTCATGCCATGAATTCCATTCCTTCTACTTATCACTAATGCCTTAAGTTCCCTTATAACAAAGTAGAAATTACCATATCAAGAGACTCTAACCTATTGAACACCTAAAATACTAAGAGGGGTGAGGGGGTGAATCAGTATTCTTTTAAACCACTTAAACATTTAAACATTCATTCCATATAGCATATTCAATTTGCAATAGGAAAGGAAAGTATGAGAGAAACCATCAAGGCACATAACACATAAACACTAGATTTTTATGTGGAAAACCTAAAATAGGAAAAACCACAATGAGATTTAGCTCACAATATATTATAACTGGTTATAGTATATTCCAAAAGTGCTCACTACAAGTGGACTCACTACCCACTGAAAGAAGAAAGGATAGAAGAGATTGTGACACACAACCAAGCTTGAACCGTTACAATTGCATTTAACATATGCATGAATTACAGTCCCATTAAAGCTCAAAATACAAACTTTAAACACTTCATTCTGGTCTAAATTAGCTCTCTGCTCTACTCTGCATTTTCCTTACTCTCGCAAAATTCACATCCACAAACATATTTTATCACACACTCTTCAAAACACTAAGAAGATCTTACATATGTGTCTGCTTCATTGAAAAACACTTACAACATCAATGAGGTCGGCCTAATTAGATGTAACATACAAAATGTAACTTATAGGCTCAATATACACATGCATGCTTCACATCAAGATCAAAAACTCATAACAAATCAAAATAGGTTAGCATGGACCCATAAAAACTCCCACATAATGAATCAAAACTTATTCAAACTCTGCAATATACAAAACTTATCAAGTCGGCACCGGTAATTACCTAATAACAGAATTCGCTAGCTATACATCCAAAAAATGACACGTGAACCTCCAAACTTCATGCCACTTGAAATATAGGCACCATTGACACCTATTATCATTCCCACAAATTTGCAAGGCCAGATTCCAATCTGTGGAGAAGTGCAGATTCACCAAAATATGTACACTAAACTAGAAACCTTTGTTATTGTCAAATCAAACTTCTATCACTCAACTTCTTCACTGGAATCCAAAACAATAAGAAACTCTAGATATAAACTTCTCTAACATCCATGAAAGTTATGTCAAAAGTGTAAATCAGGATACTACACAGTGGAACAATGCGGACCCAAAAACTAGATGTCTTGTACATAGAATTACCTATATTGATACTTAGTCAATTTCCATATCAATTGCCTTCATCGGGTCAAACCTTCTTGCAAATTTACAATTGATAATCATCCTCAAATATGCTCAAGCTATACAAACTAATCTTCACATGGTCTTGATACTAGAATAAAATGTTGACATCAATGAAAACATTGTAAAATAATGCACTTATCCCTCATGCTCATGTTGCCAACAAATGCATCAATGAAAAACTCCTTATTCTCCCAACATAACCCATTTCAATACTGCAATAATTTGAAGGGAATTCATAATTTTCAAGTGCCAATCAATAGAGAAGCCTCATTGACTAACTCCTTGCATTACATCAATCCCACATCACTTACCAAGTCTTCATTTACTTACATATCCCTACCCAAACAAAAGGTCCAGATCAAGGATAAGGGATGTGGTGAGTATAATATGGTAGATTCCTTTTTCTATTAGAAACTTTCCTACTTCTCCTAAGTCTTATGGTAAACCAAGTCCTATTCAAAAGGACTCAAAGACCATCATCCAATATAAACTCCCTACTAATTTTGCTAAATGGAGAGAACTTGACAATGAGTATATTGGTGAGGACATTTCTACATGGTTATATCAAGATGAAGAAGATCAAGAACAAGTTCAATTACTAGTGGATCGGTATAGAAAATGATTTTCCATAATGAAACATAAAGGGTCTTGCTTGCATCTATTCTCTATGTTTGTGGTGGTCCAAAAGTCTGCATCAGTATGTTTTTGTTCAAGGATATCTTTTGGGTAGAGAGATTTCTCTAGCAATACAATTATGATCAGCATCTCTTTTAGAAATGCACTTTTGCTTTGCGGTTTGGAAGGAGATTATGTCTACACTAGTAGTATCAGTTTCTTGAGTTTCTAGAGGTGATGTTCTACGTGCAAGAAGTTTGAAGTGATAGAAGGCTCTTTGTTCCTGTCTGTCAACTTGTTCATGTTCAAGACATGTGTGATAACGACTATATTGCAAGCATATAGAAGCAACTGATAATATATATTTCTTGGTTTTCCATTTTGACAATATAATTACCAACACTAAATAGACTAAACTTCTGACATACAACACTTTAAGTCAAGGGGAATATAATTATAATTCAAATTACTCCTACAATTTCTTTCATCCCTGAAAAACTTATGACTCCAAACTCTATCATTACTAATAGGCTTTGACATCAATGAAAACCTATGTTCAATAATCTCCCCCTTTTTCATTGATGGTAAACAAAAAAATGTTGGGTCACCAAAAGAATTTTTGGACCACCAAACCAAATTTTAGAATGATTTATTTTTTGTAGCATTTTCTTCACTCTCTCCCCCTATGGAAGATAAAGCATTCTGAGATCATTATTCTTTCTGATCAATTCAACATCCCCTCAATTCAACATTTTGAGTTTACTCTCTCACCCTTTGACATCAATGTAAAAGGGTCAACAAAATTTCTTCCCTTGTGAGGAGGCACCACTTTTTGGACACCTTTCTTCATTTTTTGGTACACTGCAGAAATTAGAAACCTATTTCTCGGATAGAATCCCCTTGATTCCATGCTTCACTACCTCTAAGAATACTCTACTAGACCACCAATACTTCTTGCAACATGGAGAGCAAGCTCCCCCTCAACATGTGCTACCTCTTGATTCAAGAGGAGGGAGAAACAACTCCCAACTTCTACTAGAGAAACTCAAATGTCTCCTTAGGAAGTGGCTTCAACATATATCTACAACTTGCTCCTTTGTATCAACATACTCCAATTGTAGCTCCTTCTTTGCAACCTTTTCCATCAAGAAGTGATACTTGATTGTAATGTGTTTTGTTCTTGAGTGCATCGCTAGATTCTTTGAAATGTTTATGGCACTAGTGTTATCACAAAAAATAGTGATAGGTTCATCAAACTCAATCTTCATTTCCTTCAAATTTTGCTTCATCCAAAGCACCTAAGTGTAGCATGATGTTGCAACAATGTATTTTGATTTTATTGTAGATAGAGAGACCGATTCATGTTTCTTGCTCAACCAAGACACCAAACTATCATCAAGAAAGAATGATCCTCCACTTGTGCTCTTTTGATCATCAACACATCCTACCCAATCTGCATCTATGTATGTAATCAGAGTGAAATTTTCACTCTTTGGATACCATATTCCAAAATATTTAATAGCCTTCAAATACTTGAATATTCTCTTTACTGCTTTAATATGAGTCTCTTTTGGTGCTGCTTGAAATCTAGCAACCATTCCAACTGCCTACATAATATTTGGTATGGATGTTGTCACATACAACAAACACCAATCATGGATCTGTAAAAAATTTGATCTGATAGAGTAGATTCATCATCTTTACTTAATTTGCATCCTGTAACCATAGGTGTTCCAACCAGTTTGAAATATTCCATATTGAACTTATTCAACATCTCCTTTATGTACTTGTGTTGTGAAATGAAAATTCCTTTGTCTAACTATACAATATATAACCCAAGAAAGAAAGATAATTCTCCTAGCATTGACATTTCAAATTCATTCTACATTGCCTTTTAAAATTCCTTCCACATGTCTTCACTCCCTCCAAAAATGATGTCATCTACATAGAACACAACTATCAACAGTTGTTCTCCTATTTTTATATATAGATTAGTATTTGCACTTCCTCTCCAAAATCCTTGCTATTGTGAGGATCCATCCAACCTTGAATACCAAGCTTTGGGAGCTTGTTTGAGTCCATACAAAGCATTATTTAATATACAAACATAATTAGGATTGTTAAAATACTGAAATCCTTTTGGTTGTTCAATATAAACCTCTTCTTCTAGTTGTCCATTCAAGAATGTTGACTTCACATCCATCTGGTACACATTGAAGTTCTTGAATGTAGACAGAGCTAAGAAAATTATGATTGTCTCTAGTCTTGCCACTGGAGAAAATGTCTCTTCAAAGTATATGCCTTCAACCTGAGCATATCCTTTACATACAAGTCTTTCCTTGTTCTAGATTACCTCTCCTTCTTCATTTAGCTTATTTTTGAAAGCCCACTTGGTTCCAATCACATTCTTTCCTTTAGGTCTTGGGACAAGTTCCCAAGTTTCATTCTTCATGATCTGATTTTGTTCTTCCTCCATAGCTTTTATCCAACCTTTCTCTTTTCTTTCTTATTTTCATGACTTAGGCTCTATCTTTGACAGTAAAGCAAAGTGTACTTGCTTGCTTGCTCTCTCAAGTATCTTCCGAGTCTGAACCCCACTATCTTTGTCTCTTATGATCTATTCTTCAAATTGATTTCTCTAACCATACTTTATTAGAGTCTTTATAACCACTTCTTCTGAATCTTCAATGCTTTTGTGAATAGGTTTTGTTACCTATTTTTAGCTACAACTCAAAATAGGTAGAGCTAAATTGCATTCATCATTAAAGGTACACAAGTGGTTACAAATTTTTCTACTAAGTATTCATTGCTGAAACAAATCTGATTACTTTTGAATTTTTGGTATTATTATGCATGTAATTGTAACAAAAAAATCATAAAATTGCATAATGTTTGTTGTTTTATTCATATTCTACAAACCAAAGTCCCACACGAGCCGTGGGAGTAGCATAATTTTATTTTCATAATCACATAATGAATACAAAAAAGAAAAGTATACTATAGAACTGAAGATAATGAAGATATAATGGAGAAGGTGATTCATCATTGCCTAGAATGACGAATAGTTGTAACACTTGAAGCCTTCATTTTTCGTATCTCCAAGTTGCATCAGCATCGATCTTGAAATGCATTTGCAAGATTTGAGAAAGGTGGTGTTAGAGCAATGAAAAATCACATCATACCTCATGCCTATATTACCAACAGAGATGTAACACACATTCAATTAAGCATTCATCAAATGATTAAGTCATCAGAGAGACAAGTATTCAAAGAGTACAAAATTCAATGAAAACTTTCAGCTCCAATTATTTTACTAACATGTTTGTTCATTGTGCAGGAACAGGTTCATTGTGTTCATGATCAATTTTCATGAGAAAAATGGGCTCCCACAAGGGTTGAGCTCAGCATATCAAAAGGACACTCTCTTGTTTACACATCAAAGTCATGGATATCAATTACAGACATTAAAAGGACTAGTGTAACAAGAGAGATTCATAGAAGCAGCCTTTGATTCATAAGAGATGAAAAAATATTGAGAAAATCATCCTATTGCTCATCATCCTAAGAGAACAATCGAAAGCATGTTAAGGGATCATTAGCTACATTTGTCATGTGTGTTTCATCTCTACCTTGCATTCACAATTGCATTTCAATAAGGTATTGAGCCCCTTTACATTAAAGGGAAAACAGAGCATTCAATCTTGAGACTGTACATACATTGCCCAGCATGCGAAAGGTAATAAATTATTTAATGTTTGAATATCATATGCAATCTTAGTTACCTTTCAGAGAAAATGTTTATTCACAAATGATACAAGGATAGCATGTCAAGGCATGAGGTACAGTCAAACTCAAAGAAAAGAATAGTTCATTATTTAGAAGTGAGACTTGCATTTCAGATAGCATTCAAGAGCATAATAGTGATAGAAACCATGGTAGGAAGTCTATAGGTACAGGAAAATTAATGGATGATGCCATTCATGAGAGTGATTACCTAGTATGCAAGCATGTGGCAGAGGATCTTTCCATTCAAATGATCATTCTTTGTCATTTACAAGTCAACAAAAGGCCTAGATACCATAATGGACAGTCATCGTGATTTTCTTTTTTTAGTTATTGAGGTCGAATAGTTGTTTTATTCAATAATTGTAGTTTATTCGTAAGACTGTCATAGTGCCAAATTTAAGACAGTTTTGAAGGCTTAAGAAAATAGATCCACTATTGCAAAGGAAGATAGTGCAAGCATATAGACAACAATCATGAACTCAACAAACAATGACTTGAAGGACAACTAAATAATCTTCATCTTAGATGCACCCTTGATAGTCTTTATGACTAAGATTAATGATGATTGTCTCTTCATGGCAGCAATTTATCATTATAACAAGGAAGGGTGACATGAAGCATAAGAAGTCATTCATCAAAATCATGACAAAATTCCTTATAAAGACAAAGACAATCAAAGGGTTTGATGACATGGTTGTTTGAGAACAAAGAAAGTCATGACTATAATATAGGTATAATATTCTTATTACTCAAAGTAAAAAAAAAAGAAATGACATATATTTCAGTTGGATTTTGTCTTCTAAAGATTACTACAGTAGAAAATCAAGTTGAAGAATGTTCCAGTATATGGGAATATTGTAGGATTAAATACAAAATGTCACAATTCATTTACAAATAATCATGTGGGTAAAAATATGTGGGTGTGGTGGGATTATGTGACTAACTTTCACATTAGATGTCCAACGGAAGAGATGAAATATAACATGGAATGTGAAGAGAAAGTGATCAAATTTTAGGGTCTTGATAGCAAGAAAATAGATGACTGTATGGAGATCCAAAAGTGGATGCAAAGAACGATCTTTTGAAAGAAATTTGTGCAGGCTTTGAAGGAACCACTGAACCAGCTGCTTGTTTGAGTTAGGACAAATGAATGTATGGAAAATAATGGTGGGTGATGACAAGATTAAAAAGCAAGAATACAAGCCATGACTTGTACAGTCATCACGAGTTTGAGCAGAAGCAAACAATATTACAGCTATATTGAAGCCACAATTCGAGCTTTAGGGAAAGAATCCTCAACATATATGCACGAAAAATAAAAGCTTTATCCTTCCTTTTATAATGGAGTAAATTATCTTTGATTTCACTATCAAAGGAAAGAGCAATAATTTTACAGATTTTGAGCTTACCATCCCAGCCTCAAACTCCATAGAACCCACCATCACGACTTCAAAATGGGGAAGATGTCCATAGATGAAAGAAGGCATCAAAAAACACATCAGAAAATGGGAAGCCGCAACATAAAAGCCTAAAGATGCTTTCAAAATGAAAAGCAAAGTCCAGATTTCTGACAGAGTAGTACTTACCACACATTTCCTGCATGATTTCTCCATAGAAATCTCTCAAAAAACAACAGAGATATGAAGTTTCAAGCTATCAAAACCCTACTCAAGATGGCATGACAAGAGAGAAATCTTAGAATGCATAAAAATTCGATGGAGACCCCTATCAAGCTCACATATTCACCATTAAAGCAGCCATCAAACCCTCTATCGGTGCTAAGCTTCTTCTTGAAGCTTCTCCAAAGCAAAATGGAGATGTCAATGGTGTTTTAGGGTTTCATAACCTAGACTCATCGAAGGTTTTGTGACTTTTGTCACATTTTAATAAAATTTCATGCCTTTACAAATAGCAAGGTCGTGGGTTCCATCCCATTGTTATGCCTTAGGTATTTTTCATTATATGCATTTGATAAGTCCTCATTTTATGTGGAATGGGGTGCATATGTAAGTGTAGAGTTTAGGTATTGGGGTAGGGTTAAGACTTTTATTAAATCTAAATGTTATGTTTGCACAAAACTATGTGAAGTTAGTTAATTAAATGATGTGATATAAATCATTTAATTAACTTAACTATTTTAAAATGCAAACATTAACTCAAAGTTACCCCAAGCATGCATGTTAAACAAAGACTTAATGATGGAGTTGTCTAAGTTCAATGTGCATGGGCGAGTTGACATAAATGAGGTAGTTTTTTGCATGTTTTACCCATATTTTTCAAGGATTTCCAGTTCAGTTCGAGTGCCCCATGATTCAACTATGAGTTGACCTCAACTTTGAGCCTGAGTTCACTCATTTTTGCGTGAGTTTGAGCTCTTCTTTTCATGGTTTTTTCTTTTGCTCAGATTTCACTTTGGAATTATCAATTTGGCACTCGGAGTTGACTTTCAATTTCACCTACATGCCTTTGAGAGGCTTATTGTATATAGTGAATGACTTAGTCATTTTTTCACTAGTTCTTGATCATTTGCCTTCTGCATTTTTGCAAAAGAGGACGATTTTGTAACTCAGCATTCATAGTTTTGTTTATTTGAGAAGGTTTTTATAGGATTATTATTGTCTATTGTAGTATTTCCTTTCATCTTTTCAATAGTATCATCTTTTTCCTTCAAGATTTCAGGCATCATTCTTATGTTTGATTTTGATCGAATTGTATTGTGTTTCAACATTGAAACCTTTATCTGTCTGTCTCAATCATAAGTGTGTGTATGCATTTAAGTTTAATTCACAGGTTATACACTAAGCACGTGATTTAGGAGTATCTTCTTAATTGTGAAAAAACTGTCCTTTTCCTCTGAAAGAAGATAGTTTTATCAGAGCCTATGTATGAAACATTTATGTGAGTTTGAACTATTCAAATTTTTTTGTGTGATTAGAGGTATTGAGATTTTATTGTGAATCAAACTGCAATTTCATCAAGAGTTAGGTGCATCACTGTAATTTAATTTTTAGTTTAACATACATTTTAGCATCTTCTTCCCTTTTCCTAAATAGTTTCATTTATAACCAGAAGATCAAATAGGAAGCCGACCTAGAATCCAGAGGTCTAATTTCACAATAGGATACCCATAACCTGAAACTAGTCCAATGTTACACAAGATTGCAGAGATTTACAGGTTTGCATGTGGGTGCAAATCCCTGTGAGAACAGTTTTTGGCACGCCCGGTGGGACTCTGAAGTTCACTTCAAAGAAAGAATTCAAATTTTTAAGTTGATGTTTATAGCAGCGTTCAACCTTTCAGAGGTTTATAATATATATTGGCGACTCCATAAAAATATGGTTTTATGCATATTTTTTTGAGCAGCACATGAGTAAAGTTTAGACAAGGCAAAGTTTTGATCCATTCGAATACCTACAGCTATCATCGCCCAAGAGGAGAGGAAGAACAACAAGAAGGAGGTTGAGAAGATCGAGATCAAAGTCAACACCAAGGTCTCACTCTACGCCACCCAATATCAGGCCTTCAAGTCATGTACCTATTTTTCCAGTTACATGTACAGTACCAATTTTACAAGTACCACCTCTTAGAGCAACTTCAATGGCTAGAGCGCATGCATTTGTACTATTTAATGGGGGCAGCCCATTGAATTTGGCTCAGCATAACGATATGCCAGTTGTTGCACTCAAAAGTCTGCCTATTACTGGTGAGGAGTAGACTATGCCAATCGAACATATCAAAGACGTAGCTTCACTATGTAGAGTTCATCATGTGACTCAAGAGAATGTGATGTTGAGGCTATTAACAGCTTCATTCAAAGGAAAAGTGCTTCAGTGGTTTCGAGGCTTACCAGTGAATTCTTTTGCAACATGGGATGATATGGGAGATAAGTTAAGCAAGCAGTTTTTAGACAAGTTGGATTATCTTTCTTTGGTGGAGAAAATGGCGACTATCAAAAGAGCCCCGCAGGAGCAATTGGCTTATTTTAATTTTAGATTTTAGAGGACTTGCGATAGAATACCAGCCACGGTAAGACCTTCAACCGATAATGCATTTTTATATCACCTTAAAGCAATAAACTCTGATATTGCACTTTTGATTCGATCTATGGGTGGACTAACCCTGCTAGTAGCCTATGATATAGCTATTAGAGCTGAAATTTTTTTGATATAGGTTGGTAAAATTGCACCAAGGCCTCCCATGCCATTTTTCCCAAATATTCAGCCATTAATGCCAATACAAGTACCTCCAATAGCCCTGTTACCCATTGTCCCACCTTTTGGTTTCCAAATAGCTACTCAAAACAATGTTGTTCCAATTAATTTTGAGTTACAATAACTTAGAGGTACCCAACATCAAATGGCTAAACTATTGCAAACTGTTAGTAATGACTTAGTAAGCCTTAAAAACTAGCAAGGCCAAAAATTTAGACCTTATCAACCACCTTTTAAGCCAAATAGACCACCTTATCAGGTTGACTACCAAGGACAATGAAGAAATTTCAATCCTAGGCCTAATCAGCCTTTCAATCAAAATGTGGCAACTCTTCTAAAGAGCTTGTACCTGTTCAAAATAATTTGGCACAAGATTACGTACAGTGCTATCCCTGTAATCAGCCTCACAACCAGGCTACTTGCACGAACAAGGTGCTTAATCAGGCCTTATGGTGTAAAGCAGTTATGTTGCTTTTGAAAAGAAGGTTAAGGAGGCCAGTGATCAACAAGATGGTCAAACGCAGCAGAACGAGCTTGATGTTGCCATGATGAACTAGAAAGGCAACAAATTTTGTGGTGTTAATCATGCACAAGGGCATAACCAGTCAAAAACCTCAATTGTAGCCAATACGAGGTCAAAAAAGAGAGTTCCTGACCTGAGACAACAAGCTGATAAGAATGAACAACAGGTAGGAAAAGATGAACAACAAACTATTCCATAGAAAAATTAGACTTTTGCAACTCAAAAAGAGCAGCCACAACCCTCTTCTTCGCACAATGTTCAAATTTTACCAAGAGGACAACTTGAACCTGCTAAAGAGCAGCAGAAACAAGATGAACCTACTAAGGAACAATTGAGAACTCAACCAGTTCAAGTGCAAAAGGAGGCTGATGTTCTGAAAGTGCAGCACAAGGTTAGTTCCCCAACTTTCAATATCGTTGATCATATGAAGAAGGCCACTATCACCATGACCATGTTAGATTCTTTGCATCTTCCTGGGCAGAAAGGAAGTCTGCAAGAGGCTTTAGCCAAAATATCATTTTTTGATGAATCAACTAAAGAACAACCTAGATTTCTTGCAAACAATTTAGACCACAAGAAGGAGCAGCCATCCCAAGAGGTAAATCCACCCCCTTTCTATGTCAATCTAATTATTGGTGATAGTATAGTGCATAATTGCATGATAGATTCAGGAGCAAGCAACTCAATTATGCCTAAACAGCTGGTAGATAAGTTAGGACTTGAATATGAACCATTGTCAAAAGGGGTAGTTCAATTGGATCAAACAACAATTAAGTCTATAGAAGTTATTAAAATTCTACCTCTTACTTTGCATGCTTGTCTGAACTTTTCAATTCCACAACATCTATATTATTGATCTCCCACCTTATTTTTCCATTTTCCTGTCTAGATATTTTACTGTAAAATTAGGTGGTTATCTATCATCAGACTGGTCACACATGTTCTTCAAAACCAAATATGGTATTAGAGTTACAATTAAGTCAAAACCATAGGCTAAATACTATATTGAGCCTTATGTTGCAAATCCCATAAATGCAAACTTAGTTTTCCATGATCAGGAGGATCAAACCATGACCCCTGACCCCACTATACCTATAGAGGGCATACCTGACATAAACTTAGATGAGTGGGCAGCCGAAAATCATGACGTTGGTCCTTTTATTCTCATGGATGAAATAGGTTTGGGCATTTACATGATTCAAGAGCCCAATGTAACTATTCCAAATCTGGTTAAAAGTAAAAAATGGTCAAAACATCAAGATAACCAGCTTTGGAAGCTATTTTTTGATGGTTCAAGGAGTAAGATAGGTGCTAGTGGAGGAGCAGTGCTTGTTTCACCTAAAGGAGATAGGTACTACTCAACTTTCAGATTTTCTTTCAGTTGTTCTAATAATGTTGTTGGGTATGAAGCATTAATACATGGTTTATAATGGGCCAGAAAAAGAAAAATTAAGTGCTTATAGGTGTTTGGTGATTCTGAATTAATAGAAAATCAGGTTAGAAATATGAATTTAATAACGAATGAATTGTTGAAATTATATAAACATCGGGTGTGGGACTTAATTGAGGAGTTTGATGCATTTAATCTACTATCAGTACCAAGAAATCAGAACAAGCAAGCTAATAAGCTTGTTGCCTTAGGATCACAATTCGATATTCCAACTGAAATTCACAATGTGGAGGTGCAACAATATGTGAAAATAGTTGTTAGACCATTGGTACCTGATAATAATGTGAGTTGGCAGATTTTTGACAGTGATGAGCAGATAATCCACTTTCTGATGGAAGGAGCAAAGTTTTATGCTGGAAACCAGCGAAAGTTTGATCAACAATATGGTGATCAGATCATGCAACTAAATTCTAACAAGTTGCCTAAGGGGTTGGTTACCCTTGAATCAATCTTTAACACTGATGATCAAGTTAGAAGAGATAAATCCAGCATTATGGTGAAGCAGGAGCACTACGAACCAATTGATATATTCAAAGACAAGCTCCTCAAGCTTGGAAAAATTTGTACAAGGGAGGAACAACAAGCCTTTGTCTTGCTTTGCTAAGAATTCAGTGAAATTTTCACTTGGGAATATGGAGATCTCAAGGGTTTCAACCCTGAGTTAGATCAACATACCATTGAGCTGGAACCCAACACGAAACCAGTAAGACAGAAGCAAAGGCCCCTGAATTTGAAGTTAGAACACCTGATGGAGATAGAATTGAACAAGCTGGTTGAAGGTAGTATTATTTTTTTGATCAAGCACACTTCTTGGTTTTCAAACCTGGTGCCCGTCAGAAAGAAGAACGAAGACATAAGGTTGTGCATTGATTTCTGTGATCTAAACAAAGCTTCACTCAAAGATCATTATCTGCTACCCTCAATGGAGCAAATACTCCAGGTTGTTTCAGGATCAGAATGGTTCTCATTACTGGATGGATATTTAGGTTATAACCAGATATTGGTTAAAGAGGAAGACCAGTATAAGATAGCCTTTACCACCAAGTGGGGTACTATGGCTTATAGAAAGATGTCGTTTGGATTGTCAAACGTGGGAGAAACCTTTCAGAGAGCAATGGATATGGCTCTCAAAGGTTTGATAAACAATTTTTTTCTTGTTTATTTAGATGATATCATTGTTTTCTCACAAAATGCTAATAAAAACTTTGATCATCTTATACAGATTTTTGAAAGATGTAGAGAGTATGGAGGTTCTTTGAATGCAAAAAAGAGCATTTTTTTTCTGTTCACGAAGGTAAACTTTTGGGTTACATTGTTTCTAAAAATGGCATTTCTATTGATCTAGAATGTATTGCAGCCATTCTGGCATTGCCACTTTCTGCTCACAACAAAGCTTTGTAGAGTTTCTTAGGTAGATTAAACTTTGTAAGAAGATTTATTCCTAGCATTGTAGGGTTGATGCAACCTCTCATAGCCATGTTAAAAAAGAACACTATTTCCAGTTGGACAAAAGAGGGTAAGAATAGCTTTGAGCAAACCAAAGAGGCACTTGCAGCAACCCCAACACTAATTAACCCAGACTTTGAAAAATATTTTATATTGTATGTGTTTGGTAGTGTTGATACAATTTTTGCTATGTTGTGTCAGCAAAATGAAGAAGGACTTGAACAGCCCATTGCATTTTTTAGTCAAGTCTTGCATGATTATGAAACAAGGTATTCATTTGTCGAAAAGCATGTTCTTGTTGTAGTGAGAAGTCTCAAGAAGTTTAGACATATGTAATCTAATAATAAGATACATTTGTTGGTAGCTCATCCAACAGTCAAAGAATTTTTTCTCAGCAAAGATATTAATGACAAGAGAGCAGGTTGGATCACAAAAGTGATGGAATACGACATCGAAATGAAGGTTACCAAGCTCGTTAGAGGCAAAGGTCTTTGTGAGCAGCTTGCTGGAAATTCAGGATATGTCACAACAGCTTAACAGAAATTTGAAACTGCCTTTAATAATGAAGATGAGGTTATTGCTCTAGTCATTGCAGCAAATTGGATGCAACATATGATTCATTATTTTCATATAGGTAACTATCCTAAGGGTTTGGACAGATCAAAACGAAGATATTATAGACTTTAGGCAATCCCTTATGTAGTGATTGATGGTATCTTGTACAAGAAGGATGATAATGGTGTCTTACTCAAGTGTGTGGAGCCAGAACAGATTCAAAAAGTTATGGAAGAGTTTCATGATGGGACAAATAGAGGCCACTTTGCACCGAGAACAATAGCTTTGAAGATAATGAAGGTCGGTTACTACTGACTTGATTTGTTTAAGGATGCCCACACCTGGGTTAGAAAGTGCAACAAATGTGCAATGTTCATCAGAAAATAGAAGCTTGCAGCCATGCCACTTCATTTGATTCAAGTAGAGTAGCCTTTTGGCAAGTGGGGATTGGATTTCATAGGTCCAATTAATCCACCTTCAAGTGTTGGGCATAAGTGGATCTTGACTACTACAGACTACTTCACGAAGTGGATTGAAGCAGTTGTGTTAAAAGATGCAAATAAATTTTTTTCTCAATTTTTATCAGGATTTGGTACACTGGATTTAATAATCTCTGATAACGCTTTAGCGTTCATAGGATTAAGAGTTTCAGACTGGTCAGTTAAGAACAACCTTTATCTAAACACCAGTTCAAACTATTACCCACAAGGTAATGGACAGGCAGAGTCTACAAACAAAAACCTGACAAAGGTCATTAAGAAAACAATTTAGGACAATCAAAGGACTTGGCACGAGAAGTTGAAGCTAGCTCTTTGGGCTGATAGGGTTACACCAAAGAGGGCAACTAGTAATTCACCTTATGTCTTAACATATGGAAAAGAGGCTAAGGCACCTATTTCAATTGAGTTGCCTACTCTGAGTTTGATCAAGGAATTGGACCTGTTGGAAGAGGAGTCTACGCAGATCAAGCTAGCATAATTAATGGAGTTGGAAGAAATCAGGAAGGAACCCTTAAGAAATCTAGAAATCCATCAAGCCCAAATGAAGAGAACATTTGACAAGAAAGCTACTTCAGGGCTTTTCAAAGAAGGAGAATTGGTTTTTAAGTGGGATGAGCTCAAGAGTAGGCCTGGTAAACACGCAAAGTTCGATGCCATGTGGGATGGCCCATATGTTATCACTGAATGCAAAAAACATAACACATTCCAGCTCTCAAGGCTGGATGGAGAGGTGTTGTCAATCCCTGTCAACGAGATTCACCTCAAACAGTGCTATTAAGCATCAAAGTTTGCAACTCTACATAGTAGTGTAGTTTCAGTTTCAATTTTGCATTCAATAAGTGCCTCATGGCACATTTCATTTCAGTATTTTTTTGCTTTCAATAAACTACAGTTGTTACACAAGGTTTTCTAACTCTGTCTTAAGCAAAGTTTTAGTAGTTTCTTTTAGTTTGTGTAGTTTGCAGCTGAGTTACAAGTTTTTCTGAGTCAAAATAGGACAAAAATGGACTCCATGCCCAATGGATATACAAGGCAACTAGTCTATGGTGTTTATAAGGAAAACACTCCGCAGAGGTCACCAAATTGCTACCTATTTTTAGCTACAGCTAAAAACAGGTAGAGTTGAATTGCATTCATCATTAAAGGTACACAAGTGGTTACAAAATTTTCTACTAAGTATTCGTTGCTGAAACAAATCTGATTACTTTTGAATTCTCAATATTATTATGCAAGTAATTGTAATAGAAAAATCATAAAATTGCATAATGTTTGTTGTTTTATTCATATTGTACAAACCAAAGTCCCACACAAGCCATGGGAGTAGCTTAATTTTATTTTCATAATCAAATAATGAATACAAAAAAGAAAAGTATACTACAGAACTGAAGATAATGAAGATATAATGGAGAAGGTGATTCATCATTGCCTGGAATGACAAATCATTGTAACACTTGAAGCCTTCAGTTTTCGTGTCTCCAAGTTGCATCAACATCGATCAACAAATGCATCTGCAAGATTTGAGAAAGGTGGTGTTAGAGCAATGAAAAATCACATCCTACCTCATGCCTTTATTACCAACAAAGATGTAATACACATTCAATTAGGCATTCATCAGATGATTAAGTCATCAAAGAGACAAGTATTCAAAGAGCACAAAATTCAATGAAAGCTTTCAACTCCAATTATTTTGCTAACATGTTTGTTCACTGTACAGGAACAGGTTCATTGTGTTCGTGATTAATTTTCATCAGATATGTGGAGAAAAATGGGCTCCCACAAGGGTTGATCTTAGCATATCAAAAGGACACTCTCTTGTTTACACATCAGAGTCATAGATATCAATTACAATCATTAAAAGGACTACTATAACAAGAGAGATTCATAGAAGTAGCCTTTGATTCATAAGAGATGAAAACAGATTGAGCAAATCATCCTATTGTTCATCATCCTAAGAAAACAATCAAAATCATGTTAAGGGATCATTAGTTACATTTTTCATGTGTGTTTCAGCTCTACCTTGTATTCACAATTGTATTTCAATAAGGTATTGAGCCCCTTTACATTAAAGGGAAAACAAAGCATTCAATCTTGAGACTATACATATATTACCCAACATGTGAAAGGTAATAAATTCTTTAATGTTTGAATATCATATGCAAGCTCAGTTACCTTTCAGAGAAAATGTTTATTCACAAATGATACAAGGACAGTAGGTCAAGGCATGAGGTACAGTCAAACTCAAAGAAAAGAATAGTTCATTCTTCAGAAGTGAGACTTGCATTTTAGATAGCATTCAAGAGCATAACATTGATAGAAGCCATGGTAGGCAGTCTATAGGTATAGGAAAATTAATGAATGATGTCATTCATGAGAGTGATTACCTAGTATGCAAGCATGTGGCAGTGGATCTTTCCATTCAAAGGATCATTCTTTGTCATTTACAAGTCAACAAAAAGCCTAGATACCATAATGGAAAGTCATCATTCTTTTCCCTTTTCAGTTATTGAGGTCAAATAGTTGTTTTATTCAATAATTGCAGTTTAGTCATAGGACTGTCATAGTGCCAAATTTAAGATATTTTTGAAGACTTAAGACAACAGATCCACTATTGCAAAGGAAGACAATGCAAGCATATAGACAACAATCATGAATTCAACAAACAATGACTTGAAGGATAGCTGAATAATCTTCATCTTAGATGCACCCTTGACAGTCTTTATGACTAAGATTAATGATGATTGTCTCTTCATGGAAGCAATTTATCATTATAGCAAGGAAGGGTGACATGAAGCATAAGAAGGCATTCATCAGAATCATGACAAAATGTCTTATAAAGACAAAGACAATCAAAGGGTTTGATGACATGGATGTTTGAGAACAAAGAAATTCATGACAATAATATAGGTACAATATTCTTATTACTCAGAGTAAAAAAAAAAACAATGACATATATTTCAGTTGGATTTTTGTCTTCTGAAGATTACTACATTAGAAAATCAAGTTGAAGAATGTTCCAGTATATGGGAATATTGTAGGATTAAATACAAAATGTCACGATTTAGTTATAAATAATCATGTAGATAAAAATTTGTGGGTCTGGTGGGATTATGTGAGATGTCCAACGAAAGAGAAGAAATATAACATGGAATGTGTAGAGAAAGTGATCAAATTTTAGGGTCTTGATAGAAAGAAAATAGATGACTGCATGGAGATCAAAAAGTGGATGCAAAGAACAATCTTTTGAAAGTAATTTGTGCAGGCTTTGAAGGAACCACTGAACCAACTGCTTGTTTGAGTGAAGACAAATTAATGTTTGGAAAATAATGGTGAGTGCTGAAAAGATTAAAAAGCAAGAATACAAGCCACGACTTGTACAGTCATCATGAGTTTGAGCAGAAGAAAAAAAGATTACAAATATATTGAAGCCACAGTTCAAGCTTTAGGGAAAGAATCTTCAACATATATGTACAAAAATAAAAGCTTTACCCTTCCTTTTATAATGGAGTAAATGATCTTTGATTTCAGTATCAAAGGAAAGAGCAATAATTTTACAGATTTTGAGCTTACCTTCCCAGTCTCAAACTCTAGAGAACCTGCCATCACGGCCTCAAAATAGGGAAGATGTCCATAGATGAAAGAAGGCATCAAAAAACACATCAGAAAATGGGAAGCCGCAACATAAAATCCTGAAGATGCTTTCAAAATGAAACGCAATGTCCAAATTTCTGACAGAGAAGTACTTACCACACATTTCATGTATGATTTCTCCATATAAATCTCTCAAAAAACAACAGAGATATGAAGTTTCAAGCTATGAAAACCCTACTCAAGACGACGCGGAAAGAGAGAAGTCTCAAAATGCATGAAAATATGATGGAGACCCCTGTCAAGCCCACATATTCACCATTAAAGCAACCATCAAACCCTCTGTCAACGCTAAGCTTCTTCTTGAAGCTTCTCCAAATCAAAATGGAGATTTTGATGATGTTTTAGGGTTTCATACCCTAGACTCATCAAAGGTTTTGTGACTTTTGTCACATTTTAATAAAATTTCATGCCTTTACAAATACCAAGGTCGTGGGTTCCATCCCATTGTTATGCCTTAGGTATTTTTCATTATATGCATTTGCTAAGTCCTCATTTTATGTGGAATGGGGTGCATATGTAAGGGTAGAGTTTAGGTATTGGGGTAGGGTTAAGACTTTTATTAAATCTAAATGTTATGTTTGCACAAAACTATGTGAAGTTAGTTAATTAAATGATGCGAAATAAATCATTTAATTCACTTAACTATTTTAAAATGCAAACATTAACTCAAAATTACCCCAATCATGCATGTTAAACAAAGACTTAATGATGGAGTTGTCCGAGTCCGATGTGCATGGGCGAGTTGACATAAACGAGGCAATTTTTTGCATGTTCTGCCCACATTTTCAGGGATTTCCAGTTCAGTTTGAGTGCCCCATGAGTCAACTATGATTTGACCTCGACTTTTAGCCTGAGTTCACTCATTTTCGCATGAGTTTGAGCTCTTCTTTTTAGGGTTTTTTCTTTTGCTCGAAGTTCACTTTGGAGTTATCAATTTGGCACTCAGAGTTTACTTTCAATTTCACCTACATGCCTTTGAGAGGCTTATTGTATATAGTGAATGACTTAGTCATTTTTTCACTAGTTCTTGATCATTTGCCTTTTGCATTTTTGCAAAAGAGGATGATTTTGTAACTCAACATTCATAGTTTATTTTATTTGAGCAGGTTTTGACAAGATTATTATTGTTTATTGCAGTATTTCCTTTCATCTTTTCAATAGTATCAAGTTTTGCCTTCAAGATTTCAGGCATCATTCTTAGGTTTGATTTTTATCGAATTTTATTGTGTTTTAACATTGAAACCTTTATCTTTTTGTCACAATCATAAGTGTATGTATGCATTTAAGTTTAATTCACGGGTTATACACTGAGCACGTGATTTAGGAGTATCCTCTTAATTGTGAAAAAATTGTCCTTTTCCTCTGAAAGAAGATAGTTTTATCAAAGCCTTTGTATGAAACATTTATGTGAGTTTGAACTGTTTAGATTTTGTTGTGTGATTAGAGGTATTGATATTTTATTATGAATCAAACTGCAATTTCATCAGGAGTTAGGTGCATCACCGCAATTTAATTTTTATTTTAGCATACATTTCAACATCTTCTTCCCTTTTCCCGAATAGTTTCATTTATAACCAGAAGATCAAATAGGAAGCTAGCCTAGAATCCGAAGTTCTAATTTCATAATAGGATACCCACAACCTAAAATTAGTCCAATGTTACACGGGATTGCAGAGCTTTACAACTTTGCATGCGGGTGCAAATCCCTGTGATAACAGGTTCTTCATCATCTTCTACTTCCAAAATACTAGTAGACTGAATAGTCTCATCAAATCTCACATTTACACTTTTAACTATCCTCTTCAATCTTTTGTTATAATATTTGTAGGCTTTACTTCTTAAAGAATAGCCAAGGAAAATGCCTTCATCTGATCTAGAATCAAACTTACCCAATTATTTTTCATCTCTCTTGATGTAGTAATTGCTCCCAAATATTTTGAGGTGTCTTACTAATGTCAGTCTTCCTCTCCATAGCTCATTGGGTATCTTCTCAATTTTGTGCCTAATTTGGACTTGATTAAGAATATATACAACAGTCCATGTAGCTTCTCTCCAGTACACATCTGGTAGATTTTCTTGACATAACATAGTTCTTGCCATCTCCTATATAGTCTGGTTCTTTATTTCTATAACTCCATTTTTTTGTGGAGTTCTAGGAGTAGAGAGCTACCTCTAGATCCCATTCTCTTCACAAAATTTGTCATACTTCTTAGAAGTGAATTCTCCACCTCTGTTAGATCTCAAAACTTTGATTGTCCTTCCAGTTTCATTTTCTACTAATGCCTTGAATGCCTTAAACTTCTCAAATGCTTCTAACTTTTCTTTCAAAAATGTTATCCAAGTCATCCTAGTGTGATCATCAATGAGAATCATGAAATACCTATCTTCTTATGGAATTTTAGTCCTTATTGGTCTACACAGATCTATATGAACCAGATCTAATGGTTTTAATGTGAAATACTCCTTAGCGGGATATTTTCTTCTTTTCTACTTCCCTTGATGGCATGGCTTGCAACAAATTGATTAAGGATTCTTAATCTTTGGCATATCTTGAAGCATCCCTCTTGAACTAATCTTTATAATATCATTAAAATTCATATTTCCTAACCTTTTGTGTCAAAGCCAACTTTCATCTTTTTGTATAGTGAGACAACTCTATCCATTTAGCTCACTGAGATGATAAATATCACCGTCTATCCTGATTCTTTCTGAATTAGTTCACTACTACTTGATTCCCTGATTACATAACCTTCATCACTAAAAGATAGCCTATAGCATTTGTCACACATCTAAATGAAAAAAAATTATTATTTAAATCTTCAACATACAAAACATAATGTGTCTTTTTTTTACCACCATCAAAACTTAAAGTACCCTTACCAGAGATTTTTGAAATTGATTTTTTTCCAAGGTTCACTGAAAAACCTTCAAATTTCTTGAAATGTTGGAAGTGGATTCACTCTAAGAGGGGGGCGTGAATCAAAGTGATATAATTTTCAAAATTTTGACTTGAATGCATAATTAAACTTTTACTGATTTTAAC
>CM021109.1:621278568-621398655 GCA_007115665.2 Sequoiadendron giganteum | reverse complement strand
TTGATTTATTTTCTAGCACACATCAATTCCTCCATAAGATCTACCTCTTCTTCATTGTTTTCAGAACCCATATCTGCATCTCCTTCAATAGTCTCAAAATCCATGAAAAAAACCTTTTATTTTTCATCTCTAGATACATCTTCATCTTGTTCTTCAATGGAGTAGTCTTCTTCCTAATTAGTGTAGAAACTTTTATGTTTCCTCTGGCCTCCAAACTTTCTCTTCAAAATGACTTTTTTCCATTCTTTTTCTCAACACTATTAGTATTCTTATGGGGACACTTAGCCATAAAATGTCCTACTTCTCCATAATTGAAACACTTGAAAGTTAATTTTCCTTTGTACTTACTAGAACCTCTTTGTAGCTTCCTAACAAAATTTGCTTCTTCTAGATCTGATCCAAAATCAAAATCTTGATCAAGATGCTTCATAGACACTCTAAAAGCAACCTCTTTCCTTATAGAATCTTCACTTTCAAATATCATTTCAAATGCAGTCAAAGTTCCATGCAATTCATCAATTTTAAAGTATTTAGATCCTTATCTTCCTCAATAGTAGAGATTTTAGGATCAAATATTTTGGGGAAAGATCTGAGTACCTTCTTCACAACAATCTTCTCTTCCAAAATCTCACCAATACCTTAGTTATGGTTGACAAAATCATCAAATCAGAGCATGAATGTAGGAATGTTCTCATCTTCTCTCATATTCAGACTTTCAAGTTGAGCTCAATAATTTTGCAGCTTTGCCTCTTTGACTTTGTCATCACCTTCATAGATTATCCTGAATTTATCCCATATGTCTTTTGTTGTTCTCCACTGCATCACTTTCACAAATTCAAAATTATTCAATCCACATAAAATAACATTCCTTGCCTTGGTATTGAGCTCACAATCCCTCTTTCCGACCTAATCCCTAGGAGGGTTTGAATCAAGAGGCTCATATCCTTCTACAATTGGCATCCAGATGTCCATTCCTAAAGCCATCAAATAGGACTCTATCCTAACCTTCCAAAATATAAAATTGGATCCATCAATATCGATGCTTTGTTTCCTAAAAAACTTTCATGTGCCATCCCAAAGCTACCTTAAGCTGTTAAGCTTCTTCAAATGAACTCAACTTTGATACCAATTGAAGGGAATGCAATCTACTGAGAGGGGGGTGAATCCGTAGATCAAATCTATTTAAAACTCTTAACTCAAATACACATATCAAAAACCACACCTAAATCAAAATTGAAAGTTAATGATCAAGGAACAACATAAGCACACACATATGCACAAGTGAACGCCAGATATACGTAGAAACCTAGGATGGGAAAACCACAGTGAGAAAATCTTCTTGGATCTACTACCTGAATCCAACCTCACAATGTTGAAATATAAAAGTGAATTTTATACACTTGAATTTTATACACTGAAGTAGGCACCAACCTACTAGAGAAACCAATCCCCAAATAAAATAGTATGGTAGGTAGAACACCATTCCTACCAAAATACAATGATAAATCTTGTGGATCTTCAATGTAACTCAACACGTTCCAGAGTTACAACTAACACTCATCCTCACTACATATGATTTTTTGATACATGCACACACACTAGAATGTAATTCTCCTTTTATCTTCACCACCTTCTCTACAATTTGCACTAGTAACCAGCTCTGCCTCACATATATGTACTTCTAATTCATGCGATCATCCATGGATACATGTTGATGCATCTAAAATTTTGAAATATACATAACATTTCATTAACACTCCATGTCATCTAGGGATCTATAAATATCTAGGATTACATAGGGTGGACCTAAATTCAAATTACATGAAATGTGTAACACAATGGTCCAAAAATAAATTTTCTTGCCACTAAAACAACTTGATGGTGTGCACTACCACAAAGACCTTAACTAGGTCCTATCTTAACACCACATGCAAGATTTGAATTCTGCTCACTACTAGTTGATACTACACACGTCTTGGACATGAACAGGTTGATAGACAAGAATAGAGAGCCTTCTATCACTTCAAGCTTTTTGCACACTGAACATCACCTCTGAAAACTCAGGAAACTGATAATACTAGTGTAGACATACTCTACTTCCAAATCACAAAGAAAAAGTGAATTTATGAAAGAAATTCCGACCATAATTGTATTGCTAGAGAAATCTCTCTGCCCAAAAGATATCCTTGAATAGAAACATACTGATATAGACTTTCGGACCACCAAAAACATAGAGAATAGATGCAAGCATACAACAAAAACTGATAATATATATTTCTTGATTTTCCATTCTGGCAGTAAAATTACCAACATTGAGCAAACTAAACTTCTGAAATACAACACTTTAACTCAAGGGGAATATAATGATAATTCAAAGTACTCCTATAATCTCTTTCATCCTTGAAAATTTTTTGACTACAAACTCTATCATTACTAGCAACCTTGGACACCAATGGCAGCCTATGTTCAACACAACTATCTTATTATCTAACAAATGGAGTAATTTTGTAATTGATAAGGGATTCTCTCCCTGAAATATAATGGTTTGGGTAGTGTTACTAAAAGATAACAAAATAATTGGAATTTTCTCTCTATATGCCTCTAATGGATACAAAGAGAGAATTGAAATGTGGAAGTGGTTGAGTACTCTATAAAATATTCCTTGGATTTTAGGAGGTTACTTTAACATGATAGAATATAAACAAGATAAAAGGGGGTATAGTCATGGAATGGAAAGGAAGTGAAAAGTTTTTTGGGATAAGATGAAAATGAAACTTAACCTCTATGACCCTCTAGAGAACATAAAGAAACTTCCAAAAAGTTTGTTGTTCACCTGGTGCAATTCTCAAGTGGGTACCAAGAGAATCTATTGTCGGTTAGACAGATTCTATGTGAATAGATATTTCTTTTTCTTTAACAATGTTGAGAACGAAAATAGGGTGAAATTTTACCCCTCTACCCTTTCTAATCACTACCCAATTTTGGTTAAAATTCTAGTTGTAAATCAAACATAGAATTCAGTTAAAAGGGAAAGGAAATTTATATTAAACACTAATCTACTAGAAAATATTGTGATTGCAATAATGATATCTTCACCCTAAGAGAAATCAATAAATGGCTCCAAAAATATCTAAACCCGATTGATGAGTGGAACATGAACACTAAGAGTTGGACTGTATTGTTTTAAACTATTAGGAAAAAAAAAAGCTATGGATAGCAAGAGAACTAATAAGAGAAGACCTAAATGTTGAAATTATTAGATGTAAGAATGAGTTGAGGAAAATTGAGACAAGGAAAACACAAGGGCTAAAGAAAAGATCTAACCTTCAAACTAGTTAGGCAATGAGGATAAAGGATCAAAATATTTCTTCAACATGCTAAGAGAGAAGAATAGGAAGGAATAAGTTGAATATCTCTAGGTAGGGACTCCTTAACTAATTCTCCAAATAAAATTCAAAGCCAATTCACTAATTTCTATAAGAACCTTTTCTCCATAGAGATGGGAAATACTACCTCTAATAACGCTCTGGAAGTTTGTAGGAACTTAATCCCAATAAATATTTCAAAAATTGATGAAGAAATCTTAATAGGAATATTTCAAAGGATGAAATTGAACAAGCCATCCTAATGTTTAGCAACGATAAGTCACTTGGCCCTGATGGGTGGCCTGCTCAATTCTATAAAAAAATATAGATTGGATTGTTGAAGATTTGTGTAATGTATACAAGGAAGCCATCAATAAGGGATCCCTAGGAGAAAACATAAATAAAGGAATAATAAAACTTATTCCAAAAGAGGGGGATGAGACCCTCTTAAAAAATTGGAGACCAATTACCTTACTAAATGTCTATTATAAAATTATTGCAAAGTTATTAGCTTTGAGATTGAAATACATTTTGTTGACCATAACTAACTATACCCAGATGAGATTCATTTAAGGGAGATATATCTTGGAAAACTTAATAACAAGTTGGGATGCAATGGATTGGGCAAAGAACTCCAACCAAAATGTTGGAATGCTTCTTCTTGACTTTGAAAAAGCCTATGATAGAGTTGAATGACCTTTTATAATAATATCCCTTGAAGACTTTGGTTTCCCTAAGGAATTTTGTAAAATGATTAACATTCTCC
Organism: Sequoiadendron giganteum; assembly: GCA_007115665.2. Classification (NCBI taxonomy): domain Eukaryota; kingdom Viridiplantae; phylum Streptophyta; class Pinopsida; order Cupressales; family Cupressaceae; genus Sequoiadendron; species Sequoiadendron giganteum. The sequence goes on along the minus strand of CM021109.1, from coordinate 621,394,524 downwards.
TTCAAGATTTGAATTCACAACTAGAGATAATGGCACTCTATCGAAACTAATCTCTCTTTAGAGATCCATAAGACAAGGTTGTCCCTTGGCCCTTGCACTCTTTGTAATTACCTTTGAAGCTATCTATTACCTATTAAGAGATACAAAAATTAGCCCCAAGGTAAAAGGACTTAACCTTTCGAATGATATTGAACTATTGAACATTCACTTTTCCAATGATAGCACTCTCTTCATTAATCTAGATGAAGAGAATCTCAGCCTACTAATGTAAAAACTAAACTTATTATGTGATGCCTTGGGGGCAAGGATTTTTATAGAAAAATCTATAATGTTAACATGGAACCGCAATGCTCCCAACTGGTTCAAGAAATACGGTAACCAATGGGGTGACCCAAATAAATAAGTAAGATATCTAGGCATCTCCTTCACAATTAGATTAAACCTAAAAGATATTTGGGACTGGGTGAAATTCAAATTAGAAAGGAAATTAGACAATAGGAACCAAAAGTACCTCTCTTTTTGGAAGGATATAGGTATGTCAATATATTCTTTCATTATACACCCTATATTACTCCTTTGCTTGGTTGTTTTGTAGCTATCAAATTGAAGAAGTGCAAGAAAAAGGCAATTCTTGTGGTATGACGGTTAGTGAAACAAAAAGAAACGTGAATAAAAAGAAACATGTGGTGTGTTGGGAAAGAGCAAGAATAATGATAAGAGATCAAAAGTAGGGCTCAAAAAATTTCCTTAGCTCCTCCATTTGGTGGAACTTGAATCTTAAAGGAAAAACATTAGCGTTGCTCCAAGTCCATGCTCTACCAAAAGCTGGGAAAAGAAAGGCATTGAACATTGTCTTCAATAATATCTTCAGTAAAGGAAATCTTAAGGAGTGGGCAACCCTAAGCAATGAATATGCACTGCTTGACTCTCAAAAAAGAGCATACTGAGTATTGTGTGAAGCAACTAAATCACTTGTATTTCCTCTTAATATAGAAACATGTTGTGTGAATTCAAACTATGATAACATGTTAGGATATAAATGGGAAAATGGCTCTGATTTGCACAAGGTGAGCTCCAAAGTCATCTATGAATCTCTAATTGAATCTAAAGATGTTTTTAACCATGTGAAAAATGTTATAATCTCATGTTTGCAAGTAAAAAATGGAAACAAATATTTAAATAGAATTGGAATAATGTTATTGAACCAAAGAAAGCAGGATTTAAATGGATTTTGTTATTAAGAAACTACCCTATTCAAATTATGTGCCAAAGTTAGACTTGTGTTTTCTATGCAAAAAACTTGAAAGTATTAATCATATCTTTCTTGAGGTTTTTTTTTTTTCAAAAAAATATAGGTTTATGTTTTGGTTTGATTTATATGGATGGGGAGAACTAGGAAATATAAAGAGTACAAAAATTAAATTAGGACAAATAGAGGAAGTTGACTCATTTGTTAATTTATTTTGGCCAAATTCTATTTATAGAAATTTTATGGCATCTCTAGAAGGTTAGAAATGAAGAAAAGTATCAAGGAAAGAAGAGACTTATAGAGTCTTCAAGAAGATTAATATATTTTACCATTTTCATCCAAGTAACTCTTACACTGGAGATTTCCAAGTTAAAGTTTATCAAATTAATTAAGGAGGAGAAGGTGCAAGTATGCAAAAATGAGGTCAAGTATGTAAGGAATTGGCCCTTCAATATTGAAGACAACAAACCCTTTAGAGAAGAGTACATGAGATTCCAAAGGAAATATAACAAAAAGTATGACTTGAAAACACTAAAGAAAGAATTGGGACTAAATACACCAAGATTTTATCAAAATTTGGATGAAGTCATGACAATAGAAGTGAAAAAGATCAAATTCAAACATCTTAGATATAAAACCTCCACTGGGATACTATGAGATGGACAGATGTAGCGAAAGTAGAAATATGTAAAAATGTATTAATAAAATATCAGCTAGACAATGTAATGTATAATCTCTAAAAGATATGGAACTGAAAGAAATCCTTTTGTCCTTGCATGGCAATTTCAGCTAGACTCTTAGCATAAACTTATAATTGTATATATTGTATATATCCTTTATGTTAAACTATAAGTAATATAAAAAGATAATAACTACAATATTATTGTGATTCAACTCACCTAGCTCTCAGGACAAGGGCTTTCTTGGGTCTTTTATGATAGCATCAAGAAATGTAATTGTAGGAGAAGAGTGCATATAATGTATTTTACCTAGAACATCCAAGATCCCATCACTCACTCTATTATCCAACATCATGCCTTTGAACTTCTATTTACCTTATCTTCAAGTTGAAAAATTAGTTGTAGGCCCAAAAATTATCATTAAAGATAAACTTGACCTTAAATGCTTGGGTATCATGAAGGGTAAATATAGTGGGAAGCCCCTTGTGGTGGATTCCAAGACCCATTTGAACAAGAGGGATAAGGTCAAGTTAAGAATTTTAACTAATTTTCAAGTCCTAGAACCCAACCCTAAGATAAAGAAGATTGAGCATTTCAGTACTCCTAAGAAATCTATTCCTTTTAAAAGTGTGAAACCCAACATAGACTATGACAACAAATCTAGTAAAGGAATCCCATCAAGATTTTTAGTAGAGAAGGATATTATTATTCAGGTTGATATTTAGTCCCTTACCCCAAGTTTACTCTTATTTCATCTCCTAACTTTCCTACTTCACGGGCTTTGGGTAGTGAAATTCCTATAAGGGTAGGAACCTTGGAGAAATTTCTAAACTCTTTTTTGGGAATCATGATAGGGGGGATTAATGAGAACAAATGGATGAATAAATAACTAAGGACCTACAACTTGAGATGTTAAAAGAGAAAGAGGATAAGGATTCTCTAGAGGATCTCTTTTTGGAAATGTTAAGTTCAATAAAATTGTGGCTAACTTAGAACTAGGGTGGGTGACTTGAATAAGAGTTGCAGGAGGTGAAGGGTAACTGTCGGAGGAAGTAGGGTTGTGTTGGTAAATGGATTTGTCGCTCTAATTTTATCTTGAGACATGACCCTTTATTACCCAATAAGCAGTGACAAACTCACCAACAATTGGAGATATCACTATTGAATTAGTGGTCCTCCTCTGAATTTTATAGGTACAACTCCCTTGTATGGTAAATTTGATTTTTTGGGATATACTTTTGACCAAAAAACAAGAAAGGTTAACTAACACTTATGCATAACCATTCATAAATACGAATAAACACTCAAAATAAATATCACCAACACTCCAACTTACAGATTGAATATGCCAATGATAGCTTAACCAGTTTGAACAAAAATACCACCAGCACTCCAACTCATAGATTGAACATGTTAATGATAGCAAGATAAGATGTCAATGGACAATATTTCAGAAGCAAAATCAATACTATATTTACACATAAAAAGCAATATCCAAACATTTATCACAAGCTCACAGACTTAACAATAAATGACAAAGCATAACATTCAATTTCATGTGCTCACAGACAAATGAATTCCTCAAGGAACAGCAAATATAATGTTCCTCCTTTTGATAAAATCTCCCTCTTACATCACAGTGCAATCGGGGCCAAAAGATAATCCTTTCAGATCCCAAAAAGAGAACCCCCTTAATGTCTTTGAAATACAAATTTATAGTTTTTTTTCAAGCATAACTGTTGCAACCGATTCTTTTAAAAGAATCATTAAATAAAATAAAATACATATAAAACATTTGAATTTGATTGCTCAAGGAACTGAATTGTCACTGTTGAGGTAGCAGATTTCTCAGGTCTGACATTTATTCCATTGGATCAACCTTGCTGCCTGGCACATTTTAATCGGGTCCCCTTTATTATTACCTTCACACACATTTATTTTCTTCCAAACAACTCTTTCTTTTTTCCCTCCCTTTAGTTTTCAAAATTTTGAAGGTTGTGAGTCATGTGTTGGGCTTTATATGGTTTCTTTTAAATGTGGTTGTGAGAGGTATGTCGGGTTTCGATGAGGTTTTGAGAACCCATTGGAACCTGATGAGGTTTTCAAAACCCTTAAACATTCTGCCAAAACCATGCACCTCATAAAACTTCTCAATAATTTCTTTTGGCACATCAAGCTCTTTTGATTTATGCATTACTGTTGTCGGTAATGAACTTGATGTTGGATTTGCTCTGCCTCTTTTAACAGCTGATATGACTTCCTTCATTCCGAGTTGTTGTATGGAACGGGCTTGTCTAAGCCCCTCCTCATGTATCCTCACAAGTGTGTCAACTTCACTCATTGAAAGAGCTTCTAAACTGGCCCCATAAAGTGGGACATGATGAGACGTCTCTTCTTGTAAAGATGATTCCAAAGATTGAATATACCCCAGTGTTCGAACACTCTTTCCATGGACAAGGTCGAATTCACATCTATAGGCTTCCATCTTAGCCAAGAATCAAAATGATATGCCCTCCAAATCTGACAAGAGACTTCACATATTCCACTGTCTCTAAGCATTTCCTTTAATGTAGAAAACAAGCCACACAAATGTGTCTCTTGGTTGAACTAAAACATGTATTTCTTATCCATTATTTGTTAATCAAATTCATAAATGTTAAATGAAAAACATCTCCACCTTGTACACTGCAAATCTGGGAGCAATTACTTATGTTATGCATCCAAACATATGCCAAAAATGAGTTCTAATTTTCTGGATTGAAACTGTGTGTATTTTTTTAATCAACATTTTGGAGCAAACTCCATGATCCATCATCAGGAAATATGCATGCAACAAGAGAGCAGAAACGTTGATTATTCTTCTCTCTTGTTGCATGCATATTTCCTGATGATGGATCATGGAATTTGATCCGAAATGTTGATTCAAAAAATACAGAGAGTTTCAATCCAGAAAATTACAACTCATTATCATGGACTGTGAAAACTTGATATTGTTAATATACCAAAAATGATATATCTGTGAAATTTTTTGATGTCACTGCCCCATCTCAAACATAAATCTTTCATATTATGATTCCACTTCTTTTTTTCCTCATATCCCGATGAAACAAGGGTAGAAGCCCAGTGAGGAGATGGCATACCTCGTGCGAAAGACCTTAGTGATGGAACCTCAGAACACGCATTGCTTAGAAAAGCTGATGAATGACCATAATATCGCTGATATGGAGAAGATATGCCGACTGAGCTTGCAAGTAACGGACCAATAGCATCAGCTGAGTGGGCATTTAGTCTTGGCAATGAAGTTATAGACACACATCACTAAGCACTTGTTGCGATATCGGTAGACTCTACAGGCCATCAGAGGATACACCAGATGCCACTGACATCTGATAGAGACCATATGAGGCATATGAAGTGGTTGAAAGACTATAAAATCTACCAATCTGTGCAGGATCGCCAACATCACATTGCTATTAGAGTAAGGATTGTATGAATATGATGCTACTTCTCAAGATGGAGAACTTCATAATGGTTTTACTTGATCACGAGAGTGGACAAGTAGTTTTTGGGAATGATGTTCCTAAAGAGGATTAACTCCTCTCGTAAGCCCTAATATTGGCGTAGGAAGAGGTAACTATCCAACTACTCTTATCGATAAAGTATTTCCTTCCAATACATATCCATTCATACATCAAACAACTAAAGCAGCATAGTGCACATCAAAAAATTTAACAAAACCACAACCCTTGTTGGAACCATTCACATAGTCCCCGATGACTATGACTTCATCTATTTCACCAAAAGAAGAGAGCAACTGATTTAATTGTTTCTCATCCATATTCGAAGGAAAATATTCCACATTCAAATTTGATTCATCTATTTCTTTACCAATATTTTGATCAAAACTAGATCCCATATCTGCATGTAGAAAAGAACGACCTTCAAAATTTGATCCTACACCCACATTTGACAAGGATGCACATCCATATCCAGGAGATATTGATGGGGAAGAACCCACAATTCCACCAATACTCCTCATTTCAGATCCTATTCCTGCCCTCCTCTTGTCGGAGCTTCCACCACTTTCTCATGTTTGAGTTAGCTACTCAAAATCTTGCTTGTTTGCAGCTCAAAATCTATTTTCGGCTTTCTGTACCAAACTGACTTGAATCCAGAGAACATTTCTACTTATTCCATTTTGCTCCATTTCTAGTGCAGCTATTTCAAACTTTAGCACTGCATTTAAATCCACTATTCTTCACCATGCATTATTAATTCTTCATTCTCACTTTTGTCATCTTTTTCAAATTTTTTATTATCTTCATCACTAAATTGAAGAAACTCCTTGTCATGGTCTTTCAAGAACTTGAAGAACTTGGGATTTTTCTCTTCGGGCCTTTCTAGATGCCTTCACTTCGATGGCAACTACAGTCAGTTTGTCTGGTTGACATTCTTAACAGTATTCTGACTAACGCATTTTAGAGTCCCCTGTTTAAATGTATAAGCAGGGTGATAAACTGTGATCCTTAATGATCTCAGATGCCTTCAAAGGAGTATCAAATTTATAACATTCTTGTTTGTAAACCTCCAGTGGAAGAACAACCTGGTTCTATTCTAAGACAATCATTCATAACTAAATAACATTGTACATGAGCAATACTTGTAAGCTCAATCTTCTTCAACAATCTGCTAGTGCCTTCTAGAAATGCAACATTCAAGCAAGGAGATTTGCCCCAATCTTTTGTGACTTCAACCATTTTTGGGAAAGTACTTAATTTGGGAGGGTCCGGTTTGCAATTCTCTATTGAAAGTACATTGCCATTATATCTTGAAGCAAAATATTTTTTACCTGAACAAGGAGAATTATCACCAAATTCCCCGGTTTTCATTTACCAAACCAAATTATTCAACTTGCATGTGAACTTTCTTAGTTAACCTCATTAAAATTTCTTGTTCTACATAGTTACTTTAGAGAACATGAGTCGTAGCATCTTTAGGATTCAATAAGAAAATAGTGTGGCTAGAAATGTTAAACCTATGTCCATAAATGGTCCAAAGGCAACAAGAAAACACATCTATACAACTACCATAGGTCTAACTAGCATCTTGATAAATGAGATATTTTTAAAAATTCTTATGATTAAAAGTGGAGGTAATAGGTTGAAAATAAATTTAGATATAATTAGCACTAAGGAATTTATTGTTAACAAAGAAAAGAGAAAATGCATACATTTACAAGATGGTATAAGTAATAGGTCTAGAGGATAAAAGACAAAGTAAGGTGGCAAAAATGAGGATATTGAGGAGGATTATTACTTCATGTTATTCTCCAATTTAGTGTGCTCAATTCATGGGATAACCCCTACGAAACTTGTTTGTTTCATAGTTCATGTCTTCTAAGCATGCAAACCGAAGCAAATCACGGTTGCCCTCATGCATGACCCATCTCTCAAAAAATCATTTCGAGTGATCAAGTTTTTTTCTTTTTGAAAAAATTGTAAAAACCTTTAATTTCAGTGTTAGTTTTTTTCCTGCACATGCAGGGTCGCTAAAGTTCAGTGCCCTTGCATCTTTTTATAAGCTCCATTTTAAGGATGTAGTCGCGCTGAATTTTAGCACGACTACACTCCAACCTTCACATGAGTGTCATTAATGAGTCTTTAATATGCATTTTAAATCAGTTTAAATCGGTTTAATTCTCATTTCATTTATTTTGCCTTCATTTTTTGGTCGCCTAGGTATCTTGTGTCACCATTTATTCATCTCAAGCTTTTGTGTTCGATTTTCAAGTGCATTCATCCACATTCTCGCCTAGGGTTATAGGAATATATATTTTTGTCACGTTCTCATTTTTCTTTCGTTGCTCTTGTGAATGTGTTAAGGATTTTACAATCTACTTTTTAGATTTGTGCTTTGTTATTGTTTTTAGGGTTTTTGTATTGATTTGTTTGTTGTTTATGTTATTATTTTCAAGAACAGATATACAGAAAGAAAGCATTCAGGAAATGCAACACATAAGACAATAAACACAGCAAGATACCTTGGGAAAACCCTCCTCCTAAGGGAGAAAAACCCAGCAAATAATTCTCTTATATATTGTAGGAACAAGAGCAGAAATCTGCTTACAAAACAGGCCCAGCAATGGCCGAATTTGATACAATGAATAATAGCACCTCTCCTAGATGCAATGATACAAACAAATATGTTTCTCCTTGAATTCGGTCTGCTGCTGCAGTATGATCTGTTGCTACACAATAAAGATAAACTGATGCTGTTGAAGATGATTTGCTGCTCAAGTATGAACTTCTTCTAAGAATGTGAATTATGATGAATGAACTTGATTCTCCAAATGACAACTTCGACCTTGTATATATACAAAATTAGGTGACTCCTCAACTAGGTCAGCCACCAAGATAAATAAGTATTTTCCAAAATAACAATATAGGTCGGCCCAAGTACAAGTAAATATTAATAATCTCAATATCAAATTAAATAGCCGATAGGCTATTATTTAATTTGATTTAATCTCAAATTGTGTAGGCTGGAAGAAGCAGCCCAAAGCTGCTAATAACATCAACAGTTATTTGGGGGTTAAATCTTGAATAACACTCATTCTCCATGGATTTTGTTAGCCTTGACCATCTTTCAAACCCTTGACCATCTTTCAAACCCTTTCTATTTTCATACTCTCTCTAGTAGTATGTTAGTCGGGTTTTAAACCTAGACTGCCATGTCAATTGCACATGCACCCTTGCATTTTGCAAAGTGAGGACTTTTTCTCGCATTACATAATTATTTCACCATATATTTTCAACCATGCATTCAATACATATGCATAGGGTATATTAGGGGTTAAACCCTGATTTACACAATCCTCTATCTTTTGCAAGATGTAATTTGGGTTTTAAACCGCGACATACATCATTAACCCACATCACATAGCATGTGATTACAATTTTTTTTACCACGATAACAATACTCATATGTTGGTCAAGGTTTAAACCCCGGCCAACATGAAATGTCATCCCTCACATGCATTTTGGGGTTCAAAACCCACATTTCATCCCTGACCATGAACTACCATTTGGTGAACATATGCAAAGCGGGATTTATTTATCGCATTGCATCCTCATAAAACCGCTTTATTTTGTATGTTCTCATAGGGTTTTTCACCACAAGAACATCTTGATATCTTCACCTACATGTAGGTCGGGGTTTAAACCCCGATTGGCGTCATTTATCTAGTTTACTTGCAATACCCCATGTAGGGGTGGGGATTTTCTCTACTCTTACACAAACTATTATAAATACCATGCAAGGGGAAAAAATCAATGCCCTTGCAACCTAGTTTTCAATAACATGCAAAGGCACAATTTTTTCCCACCATTGCATGAAATCCTTAATTTTTCTCTAACACTGGGAATATGAAATTTCTTCTTGCAAATTATCTGCAAATGTTTGATCCTTTGACAAGTAAGAAAAATATGAATTATAAGTACCAATGGGGTATTCCCAATGACCTTTATGACTTCAAATGTTGATGAGATCAAGGACACCAAAATTGGTCATGTTGATATGTCTGAGTTTCTTGAAAGGGTGAAAAAGAAGCCACTAGATGTAGGCATGAGATGTATCGTTGAGAGCAATATAAATTTGGTGGCCTCATTCCCAATATCAAGACATAATCCTGAGTTCATACTCATAGTGGCAGCACATTTCCATAAGGAAGACATGAGTGTCAGGGATATATATGGAAATATACTCATCAGATTGGACAAAGAGTTCTTTGAAAAAATCTTTTGATGTCCAAGTATAGATACATATGTTGACCTCACCATTGATCAATCACATGCTCATTATGACAACAATCTAGACAAGTGTAAAAAGGTTATCAATACAAGGTGGCTCAAGAATCCTAGGCCAAATATTGCTAGATGGCCTAAGAGAATTCCTTGAAGTGATTTCATTGAGGAGGTAAATGACTTGATAACTCTCCTTAGTAGAGTTTAGGGATTGCCCACTTCCTCCACTTTTCAGGAGTGGATGTATCTTTATATTCATGTCATAAGGAAGAGGCAATAACAAATCTTCTGGGGAAAGCAAATAAGTGATGTTATCCATGATCAACTTTCTAAGGTTAGTACCTCATTGAAGTTCTACATGAATTCATACCTAGTCTATGCTACTTCTTCTATGCAGAACTTTCCAGGGTTGTCCTCAGAAGGTGATAGAAGGCAAGTTCTCATTTATCTGTATTAATATTAATTGACCTTGAAGAAAAGTATCCAATATTTCAGGAGAGTCAATGATGCTCTCTTTGCTTCATACTTGTGTATGTTTGATAGAGAACTTGAGAAGAGAATAGTATCAAATGAGGCATGGGAGCTGGTTAATAAGTCTAGTTGTATGTTCCTACAATTGCCCACCTTCACATATCTCAGAGTTGATTGCTTTGACAAATACCCATATATGCTTCCCAAGTATCCAAGTGACAATATTGTACGCATGGAGTTATGTAAGTAAATCATGTTTGTTCACAATAGGAAAGATGAATCACACATGTCTGAATTCAAGTTTCCTTTAACAATAGGTCGGTACTCCATCACCACATCTCCCAGGGCTAAGACTATGGAAACAGAGATACAATGGGTTACAATGAAGAAATATAGGAGGCCTCACTTTGATTATAGAGGAATGAAGGACATGCTCAAAAAGAGTTGCCCTCATGTGTATAGAGTTGAGGATATAGGGGTAGATTGCAGGACAGATGAAGATATAAGGAAGCTTGACTATTATCGGCTTACCTTAGATCGTATTGTGAACTTGAATCTAGTTGACATTCTTGAAGATGTGGAAGATTATTAAAACATCCTTGATCTTGTTTATGAAGGAAATAACATTGTTGATACCCCTCTTCCTCCCATCCAATGGTCCAAAAATGAGATGATCTCCATTAGGGAAAGATTCTAGCAGATTCTTGCTTACACAAATGTTTGGTTACAAGAGAAGGGAATAAAATTGAAATATCTTAATACTAGATCCGAAGAAGAGGAAACTGAAGAGCCTACTGGAAAGAAATTTGAGTCGAGAACAAAGAATAAAAATTATGTGCCATGTACCAGTAAGAATCCCAAGTTCATTTTCATAGTGAAAGAGGGTAAGAGTAAGGAGACAAAAGGGCCATTTACTCTAACTATAGAACAAGAAGAGGAAAATCTATATGAAGGAACTCAAGAGTCTCTGGTCAATTCACCACATGATTCTACTCTTGATTCACCTATTTCTTCATCTCCCATTACAACTATATTGCTTAGTCCCACTCCCCCTATTGTTACAAGTGAACAACCTTTGCCTACTACTACCATCATTTTTGTTGCTAATACCATATATATTTAATCAATTCATTCATATCCAACTTCTGGGTCAATTTTTGAGAGCCCACAAGACAATTTTGAAAATGTTTTTGGATCCTTGTCTTCTATACCAAGTTTTTCTTCTCCTATTTTTGATGTGAATACACAATCTGAGTTTGAAAAATTCATGAATGAATCTTCACAAAAAGTATCTAATGTGGAAATTTTGGTTGTACTTTTGACCAACACTCCACCACTTGTAGCTACCATTATTGTTAGTGCAACACCATCAACACAAAACATGGTGGTGGGTCTTGAAGTAGGTTCTTCTCCCCTTCCCCCTTGGTTGGCTTCTCAAACACCAAAGAGGAAGAAGTAATTTGTCTCTCTTGATGACTCTGATTTTGGTCAACTAGTGCCTATGAAGACAAAATCCACAAAGAAGGAAAAGAATCTCTGAAGGGTACTGGTTGACAAATCAGGTTACAAATATGTTGAGGTAGCACAACCTCCTCCTAATAAAATTGTAGAGGAAGTTGATTTGTCAAAATATTCCATCACCAAGATAGAGCTAGGTAAAAGGATGCATGAAAGTGTGAAGGAAGATGCGTAGACAACATTAGCTTCCCTAATTGAGAAATATGATAAGGAAAAAATTGTCAAAGATCAATTGAAAGTTAGGGTTGAACAACTCACTTCAATGCTCTAGAAGATAACCCAATCCTCTTAGTCAATTGAGCCTATTGCTACAAGTATAGATGATCATGATATTTAGAAGGCCGAGAGGACACATGCACAGGGAAAAGCTATTACAGAATGGATCGACAAGATATTGTCCCAAGGTACACAATTACTAAAATCTTCTATTGAAAGGATTAGCAATATGGAAAATGTGAAGGCAGAACTGAGCCAAACGATTGATACACTATCTCATAATCTACAAGAGTTAGAGAAAATGTATGAAGCTTGGACTAAAATGAAAGATCTCAAGCTTGATGTTTTAAAAGAAATTGGGGTGATTCCCAATAGAAAAATGTTCATAAAGTTCGAGAAACAAGGAAGCATAAAAAGAGTATCATCCATGAGATAATCAAAGATCTTAAGGAAGATCAAGAGATAGGTGATGATAGAGGGTCAGATCTCATTGCCAAGATTTAGGAGCTTCCTTGTCAAGTGCTAGATGATAATCAGAAAGTCTTCCCATTTACATGGTTATTCAAGAGTTCACATCATTGATTCAAAAAAGATTGAAGATGAAGCTTTTTCATTAGCTTCTATTGACAAGTTTGTGGATCTTCAACTTTCAATTGACCTTGGATAACCTGAAAATAATATTGGAGAAGCACAAAAAATCATGCATCAATATCAAGGACTCTATCATATGAGTACTTGTTGTCTCCAGCCATACAATAGGACTTGATGATTCAAAATTTCAAACAATGTTGAAGAAATGCGAAGACTTCATGGAGAAAAATGATGAAGAATGAATGAGTGTGCTTGTTCCAGACTTAGTTTATTTCAAGCTTCTTTCTCTTTATGCAATATTTATTTTGTAGATGATATATTATATGTCTTTTGTAAATATGTAATTACATGTAAAAACAAAGAATTCTTAAATCAAATCGGACTATGTTGCTGAATAAGTCAAGTTAGTTGTAACTTTCCTTTTTTAGCTCTTGGCTCTCCTCTCTTTATATGAGGGAGCTCTTTTGTAGACATACCTTGTTTTAGCTTATGAAGCAAAGTTCTGTCCAATTGAAAAACATTTTAAAACTTTGTTTTTCAGGTGTAAATCAAATTTCAATAAATAAAAGAAGTGAATTCGCATCCAATCTTTGTCTTGGATCTAGTTTTTTATGTATTGAGATTGTTCTTATGTCTTACTCATTGCATTATCTTGTAAATGATTGAATAATTAGTGTGATATCATATGTTCTATGAGGGGATTCAAATCTAATTTTGTAGACTTTGAGCTACATTATTATCTTTGAAGATTATGTTCATGTATGTGCACTTTGGTGATAATTTGAAGACTTTGGGCTGCAGGTTGTTATTTGCGTTTTGTTGATCTTTTGGTGGCATATATTGGAGACTGGGCTGCAACATTTACCACTCTTTATCCTTTTGAGTCACCAAAGAAGGTAACAAAAGACTTTATGCTATAGTAGTTTTTCTAGCTATCGGCATTCACTAGTATCACTTTGATTATTCTTTCATTTAATCAAGCTAGATATTGGTTATTATTGCTCAAACTAGGGCTTTGTGGTTGATTACATGTTGTAATTATCACATGATATAATTGTATTTTTTGTAAGAGGATAACATATTTTTTGAAACAAGAGAAAAAGATGAATAAAAACACCCTAAATAATTTTAGTGTATATAATCTTAGTTCTAGTTTCTAGTTGTTTCTAGTAAGCAATAAGAAGGGATCCCTCCTTTCTGAGAGGATATATTTAATCTCATTGTAACTGTGGTTGATATCATTATTTTTGTAATCAGTTAGTTGATTACAAAATATTCACCCAACACTTCTAAAATTGCAAGCCCTATAAGAAGAATAGGAAGTCAAAAAAATCCTTAATGTATTAGTTGTCCAAAGGCTTGGGGCCAATTTGTTTGCCCTTTGGCTAATTTTTGGTTGACCTCACTTAGGCTTTCTACTAACCATTCCACAATTATTGTTAGGCATGTATGAGTTTTAAGGCATGATCGTATATATTCTCTAGCTCTTTGTATACTATTATATCTTTTGAGAATTTATTGAATGTTATGGGTCCCTTTCAAAACCCTTACTTTTCTCTTTATAAAAAGAGATTTACTAAAATATAAAATCTATTCTAACTTTTCACATATCATTCATAAACAACAAGTAAGTCCACTCTAAAATAAAATAATCTAACTAAAACATCCACTCATGAGATTCATTTTATATCCAAGGTACAAAGAAAATTAAATGGTTGAAAATAGTCCTTAGGAACCCAATTGAAACTTTATTGTATCTTCCTTTAACTTGAGGAACTCTTTAATGGTAAGTATGGTGGACTATCTTAGTTGGAATTTCTAATCTAAATTATTATTTTGGTTGTACTAAGGTGGGTAAGAAGTGAAAAAGGAGGATTTGAAATTACTAGTCAATCACAAACTTTAACTAAAGCTAGAGATTTTTTATGCAAAAATCTAACCCTCTCTAGTGATGAAAAAAGAGGTATTTGTAGGTGTAAGAGAGGAGGGCCAACCACGTCAAGGCTCTAGGTCATGGAGAGCTGAGAGCGGAGAGCTTCCCTAACTTACCTCACTCTAAAGTGGTGTTTCATATAGGGGTTGAGAATGATGAGCACTATAAAGTACTTTTGTCACTCCTTAGGCCCAAAATCCAAGTTTAGGCTAGGCGAGCTAGTTTTTTAACTCAATACTGCACCTCAAATAGCTCTATGTCTGAGGACGGCAGCGCAGTTTTGGGATGAAAGTGTGACACGTTGGTGTCTCTCTAGTGCACTGGCGCCTGTACGATCAGAAAATAGGAAGTACAATATAAACTACCTAAAAATGAACTAACATCCTAGCTAGTTATTCTTAAATGAATAAAATAGAACAATAAGATATGAAAAGTAAAAACAAAGATGATAAAGCAAATAAATAAAAGCTAGGGTGATGAAGATGATCTCACAAAAACACTTGTTCGCCAACTAGCTCCACACGTACATTCTCCTACGCACAAGAAATAGGGGGAAATTGTTGGGACTGTATAGGGGCCTACCTCAGTCAGACCCCCGTTTTGGTGTTTCCACCTCCATGCACAACCAGAAAGCAATGTAGTAGAAATATGTGATAAAGGAAAGAAGAGAGAATAAAAACACTACAAAACAGTATAATGCTACTCAACCAAATCACTGAGAGAAGTGAAACGTTACCATTTCTACCCAAAATATCACTAGCAAATGGAGGAGAATATGGACTTGGAAAGATCACCATAGCCTCAACTATGATGAAGGAAGCTCCAGCAAGACTCCAAGCCCACGCTACTATGGCTTTCTTCACACTTGCTATGTGGAGTTGATGGAGTGTTGTTGTTTCAATGGAGTGTTGAAGTGTTGCTTGAGAGTGAAGTGAATGTTGTAAATGCTAAGAGATGGCTTGAGAATGTGTGTAGAGCTTGAAGAGCCCAAATGAAGTGAGAATGAATCTATTCAAAGGAAGAATGAGGAAGAATAAGGAATTTTCAGGTTGGTTGGTCAAAGAGGGACATTACAATTCATCCCCAATCAGGAGTGTAATGCCTCTGCCAACCTCAAACGTAGGAATCCGTCAGGGATAGTAGTGTACCATGCGGACGTCTACGCGTTGTGCACACGTCCCCAACAAATATTCTCTCATTGACACAATAGAAAGATGCCAAGTGGAAGGAAGGTAGTTGGGTGATGTGGAATTTTGCCTTCGGATTTGATTTTCTAAGGTGAGGATGTGTTAAAGGGGAATTTGCGTAAAGGGTGCAAATTTGCTCCTATACATTTTTCCCCCACTTTAACAAGCATGAATACTAATGAGTGCTTCGGTAAAGTAGATCGAAGAGTTAGCAGGGTTAGAAATTTATACCTAAACCATCGGTGAAGCAGACCATGATCTGGTGAACTCAAAAGCGCAGGGTGAGCAAAGGACTCCACAGGTACTCTCCCTAGGGAGTTTCAAACAAAAAGACTCCATAGCCCCACAGAACTATGAAGTTACACAAATTACACCGAAGGCCCTTGAACCAATGATGCACAAAGTACACTGAAGCCCCTCAGACCAATGATGCACAAATCCCATAGGATGAAAGCATCTCACAGGCCCACAGACCTGCAAGGAGGCAACCTC
The DNA here is from genome assembly GCA_007115665.2 of Sequoiadendron giganteum. Taxonomy (NCBI): domain Eukaryota; kingdom Viridiplantae; phylum Streptophyta; class Pinopsida; order Cupressales; family Cupressaceae; genus Sequoiadendron; species Sequoiadendron giganteum. The sequence continues at coordinate 621,378,385 of CM021109.1, read as the reverse complement.
CAAGATCTCTCACATGAAGGAAGCCTTGAGAAGCAAGCGCCTTATAGGCTCACAGACCTGCAAGAGGGAAACCTCTAAGATCTCTCACATGGAGGAATTCCAGAGAAGAAAGTGCCTTACAGGCCTACAAACCTGCAAGGAGGCGATCCCCAAGATCTCTCACATGAAGGAAACCCAAAAAAGGGGACTCTGTAGAGTCGAAAAGTGGCTCCATAGGCGCACCTGTGAAGTGACATGTTAATCCATAGATAAAACATGTCAAGAAATGCAAAGTATCCATACAGGTCATCAAGAGGATAGTCACGCAGACCATCGATAAATTTAGAAGGTTTTCAAAGGGGTCCCTTGGGAACCCAGTGTGAAGAGGGGCCCACTCAAGGGACACACTATTTGAAAGTGTAAAAAAGATGTTTTTTCTCAAATCGATTCACCATCAAGGAATACTTTCAAAAGATGTTCACTTCATCAAGGAATTCTAAAGGAAGAAAGTGGCCCCTCATGAGGGGAAGGTTTTCAAGTTCTTTCTTTACGAACCCATAATGAAAGAAACACATTTCGTTAGGGTTCCAAGTCGTAAATGCAATTTTTTGAAAAAGTTTGCAAATATTTTCGAGAAAATATTTATTGGAAATGAATACGTTTTCTGAAAATTTTGAGGTTGACGCTATAGCCCCCACTTACGGTGGTGTGTGTTGAATGCAGAGGCACATGACAACCTAAGGAGAGAAAGCAAGAATTAAAAACTGATGTTGTGGCCCGTGGGACATAACGAGATGTCACCATGGTGATGTTGCTGCACACATTAGGGACAACTCATAGACACCACAACATCACAACTCAATTAAAGAATAGAGAAAGATAAAAAAAAGGTAAAAAGAGACAAAGAAATCACACATAAAGGGCATAGGGGTGATCTAATATTTTGGGGTTAGAGTTGCTCATGAATATGTATATAGGTATAGTAATAGTATATTAATGAACTGTCATCAACCTCCTACTATATCAGACCATGTGAAGAATGCACGAGAAGACAAAGTAAAAATGAAAAACTAGGTCAATGTAAAAGGGAATCCTAAATGCCCCCAACGCTTTGCATTGTCCCTAATTTGTCAAAAATTAAAACACAAACATGGAAAAATGATGATACAGACGATAAAAAATCACTCATGTATCCAAACACCTGCAAGGGTGACAAGGGTCACCTAGGAACATATAACACAAGCATGAGGCAACACATCACAAAAAACATGCATCTAATCTAAAGATAAAGAAGAGGCCTTCCCCTGAAACTCATCAACCAAGAGGTCGTCTACTTCCCAATCTAGATCATTGTAAGCAGAAGGACAATGAGCCTATAGTGATGGAATATTAAGGGGAGGATCTTCCAACCCTCTCGCAACAAAGGCTAAGGAAGAAGGCCCCACAAGGTTTTCTCCACTCAGCTCTTGTGGAGCTATGGTCAGCAATTTCACAAAGATCACTAACAAGGCCAAAACTTCATCCAGAGAGTTAAACATGCACTTTGCAAGAGTTCCATTTCATACCTCAACAGACGGAGAGGGCGACGCCCAAGATTCACTGCTAAGCTCATCGAGTGACTTGGGAGTGGTGACGAACTCAGGAGAAGCTAGATCTCACTCTGTCACTAGGATGAAACAAGTTAGCACAAGACCACCTTTTGGAGAAGGTGGGCTCCTCTTATGCCCTCCATTGTCAGAAGGGCCAATCTCCACCTTCTGCTTCATCGAGGCATGTGAACTCCCCACGGACAAGGAAAGAGGCATAGAGGACAAGGAGAAAACCATGAAAAATACCACCAAAGTATTCAGCATATCCACAAGCTTAGAGAATGGTGGGATGTCCAAAAGGGACATCAACAAAGGCGGCTCAGCCGAGGGAGCGATAAACACCTGCACCTTCTTGGGTTTAGGTTCATTTGTACTCAAGTAGAATTCAGGAGGGTGATTGAACTAGATTGAACAGAAGAAGAGGGGAGGAGAGAGAAGGACACAGTAAGAGGCCCTAATATGGGGGTGATCGACTCCTCTTCTTTTCTCTACAAAATGACCTGCTCAACCGCCAGATCCTTTCATCAACACTTGCACTCATGTGCAAGGCGGTTTTTGTGACTCTTTAAGCCAGAGGCTGGGAGCTGCGAAGGGATGGAAGACTCCTACTCAGCCATAGGAGTGTCCACTACAGCCATTGTCAGTGAAGGGATAGGCTCCTAAACGGGAGTAGGATGAGCAAGTTGAGAAACAGTAGGGGGATTCAGCTCTAGTGCCTCAACAACGGGCCTCTTCCCATTTACTAATTTGGGAGCAGAAGCAGTAGGAGGTTGCGAAGACCGGGACATAGAGGATTCCTCGTGGGTACCTTTTTCTCCTGCCATATCGAATGGGCCTAGGATCTGTGGGTAGAATATGGAGCTCAAATGCGGGACTCTTAGGCTTTCACCAAGAGGGTACCATAGGGTTCTCTCATAAGCTCATAGAATAAAATCTGATGGCGTCACAATAGGGTAAGAGGGAGCATTAGGATGAACAGTGGAAGAGGAAGAAGAGGGACCCTAGGAGGAATTTTCTTCTTCTCTTCTATAGGCCTTGGCGGCATCATTGTTATCTTTTAGGAATGCCCTGTGTGAAACATGATAAGGTGATGGAGGGTACCTTACTTTAGGAATCAAACACCCTTTCTTGTAATTTTGATATGTCTAGTACAAGAGGTCAGGTTCCTAGGTAGGAGACGACTGACCAGTGCAAGCCAAAAGTGATCTAAGGAATAGTTATCACACATGACTAGTGGTTTATAACCAATGTCATGAATCACATGCACTGACCCACCATGAATGAACTTTAGACATTTGTCAACAACCAAGGGAACTATGTTCATAGCTACTAGCTAAGGTATACATAGCTTCACTCTGAAGAGCTCAAAGCCCGGGATTATGTCAAACAACAGGTTTACGGAATTAGGTCCGACAAGGATTGACAAAATGATACTACCAAGGGGAGGTACAGAAATTTTGTTATGCGTACGGATAATGCCCATAGGAGCATTATACCCATCTTTATCTAGGAAGTTAATTAACATAATCTCCTCGATTATGATATTTAGTTGAGATGTCAAATCAGCAAGAACACTTGCTATAGTGTTCCCATTGATTCGCTCGAGGATATAAAGAGATATGGTTCTCTATTGAAGCCTATTGATAGGTCCTGCAAGGTGAAGTTTATACTTGGACCACTACTCGCAAGCTACTCATAGGGGATAGGTAAATGTAGGAAAGAGGCCATCATGCACACTAAATGATACTCTCACAAAGCCCCCCAAAGGTTGTTGTTGATGGGTGTTTTAACACTTTCTCAACATAGATGATGCATAGGTGCATCACCTCTCTTGAAAGGCAATCTCCAACAACAAGTTGCTGAAAATCACCACAAGGTCTCTCGAGTGTCAGGTCATGACGTGCATGGAATTCCTCAGTTGGTATTTGATGTGATTTTTCTAGTAATCACAAGGCAGACTTATGGAAGTTGGGCTGGAAGGAAGTTGGATCTTAGGATGGAGTTCCTGAAATGGGAACTTAGTGTGCAATTTGCTGCAGGTTCGAACAACAATATTAAACTCTTATCTTATCTTAAGATTTGGCTTTACAATGTGCAATGAACCTTAGCATAGGTTGTTTATTAAAAAAAAAAAAGGAAAAAGGCAAGGAAGGGAAGAGGTTCCTGGATCTGAAACTAGCAATGAACAGTGATCATGGAGGATTCTACTACGGACAACTTCCTTAAAACATAATTTCACTTAACCAGATTAATTCACAATGTCATGAAATTTGTGCTAGCTTCTAAGGACTGAAAATATTCAACCATTCATTCACCATAAACATGCATGAACAAAAGATAGAAGTTTGGAGCAGCTTTTAGTTTATGCCCAGACTAACTTTACACAACTATCTACCATCAGTAAACAACAAAAAGTATGGACAAGAAAGGCATCAACACAACAAAATGTTACACAATCACTGAACATCATCAACTACTCTATTAAAGGAAACTAAAACATTCTAAACAACAAAGTAAATCTTCCTAAATCAACTAACTATGGGAGATGAACCATGTAACATGCAATAGAAACTCAAAAGTCCACCAAAAGCCAATGAACTTCTATTAATATTTTTGTAGCATGCCTTTACAGCAACTCAACTCTCTTAAAATGAGAGGAGGAGACCCCTATTTATAGTTTTCAAAAAGCAAAATGAGTGGCCAAAATTTCATTTCCTTGTGTGGCCAGGATTCACTTTACACTAGGGTTTCACCTACCCCAAATATTTAACAATTTAAAATTACATTCTTGTCATCTAGCCTATTTTGTCCTTTGTGGCAACATTGTAATTCTTTTGTCCTTTAGTAGATTGTTGTTTTTCTCTTCTTGCTATAGCTACATAGTGAGAAACTCATCATCTATTATAGGCTTACCAACCTCCTTTTGTAGTGTGACATACTCCACAAATTTTCCAACCAAGGGATGAAGCTTACCCCACTCCAAGATATCATATTGAAGCACCTGGAAATTCAACTTCTTGGACCTGCGGGTGAGTGTTTCCCAGTCTTCGTCGCACTTGGTTGTATTATGTAGTACTTGCTCCGACTGGGCAAAGGCGTGAGCAGAAAAACTCATAAAATCCGTTGTGAGCTCACTTGTGGTTCCATTTTCCATTTTCTTTTGAAAATGAGGCCTTACCTTCTCCGGGTTTATCTTAATAGACGACATTTCAAAATCTCTCATCAGCTTGAGATACTCTTCACATGCCATCCTAATCTCCTTTACCCAGTCAAGATCTTGCTCCACTTCATGGAGCACTTGTCCCAATATTTCATTTATGTGCTCTAGGCCTAATTTCCAATTCTCCACAAGCCAGACATCCTTCTCAGCCATTGCGAGTTCTTTCTTTACTATTTTCCCAGGCAGCTTGAGGATTGCCTCAATCTTAGGATATGTAATCCTATATATTTATGGGAAGTCAAGGCAGGTTTTCCTCATATCCTCAAGATATTTTTGCACATCCAAAAAAAATTTTGTTGTCCTAACAGCCCATCCAATACCCATGTTCTCATTATAGAGGACTTGTCTGAACCAATCCTCAGTGGACTTGATCTAGCTCTTTATTTTCTCCAACTTGCTGATACGTTCTTTTGATAGTAGCAGCGAGGTAGTTGTCAACATTGTATGGAGCACGTCAGTCGAGGACCATTGTTGAATGTATGTTGTTAGATCCACCACCTATGTCTTGAGCTCCTCCTTGGAGGTCTTGTCCTTATTCATCTAGTGCACAATGGTGGCAACGGATCCCTGGAGATGATTGATCTTTTGCTCCCTCGTGGTTGTCCCTAGATCAATGGTGGAGATATTATAACTGACCCCTTCCTCACCCACCACCGGTGTGGCGATTTGCATGGTTCTTGATCCTGAGGCATCCATAGTCAATTGAGATCTGAGCTTCGGCTTCTTCTTTTTCTTTGTACTGATTTGAGCTCGAGCCAAGATGGCCTCTAGCCTCGTCTTCAGATCTGTTAGATTTGGGGTTTTCTTTTCTAATTGCTTCCTGAGCCACTCAGGTATCTAAGTTTCCTTCTTTGATAATTCACGATCACCCTCCTCTTCATGGGCATGTTCTATTTGTGATGTCTTCTCACTTAAGGCCTCTTGTTCCTACTTCTACCCTTCTTCTTCATCTGAGTCCTAGGTGACTATCGTTACTTTCTTTGGGGATCCAACAACCACATGTTTCTTGTGACTAGCTTCCTTCTCAGAAGCTTCTTCTTCCTCATGTTCATGCTCCTCGTGATGTTCTGACCCTAGATCTTCCCTTATTTCAACTTCTCCTTCAGGCTTACCTTCCTCCTGCTTCTCTTCCTCTTCCTCTACAGGAGGCATTTATTCATCTTGCTTCAGGCTTTGATCACATGCTTCTGTTGGATATTTAGTGTCCCTCATTTCTATGTCAGCACCCTTCTCTTCAATAGTAGGTAGTTTTTCAGCCTCTTTCTCTTTAACATCTTTGATTTGTCGAGCCAACTCCTCTTCAAGGTTGGGATCAAAGGTCTCCTCAATAATCTTCGCATTTGATTCCTCATCATCTTCCTCAGAGGATTCATATATGACCTCATCAATTACTAGATTCTCAATCATGGGATGCTCATGATACTCATCTGCTTCTTCCTCCAACTTCTCGGTTGCTTCCCTTTGCTTCCTGTCCAATTCTTCAGAGATTTGCATAGTAGCTTCCATCGAGGGTGGTTCAGTAGGAGGAGGAGGGACTGGGAGATCGATTATGGCATGGGAAAGGGCAGCCTGCACCATGGGGTTAGCAAACATTCCAGAAAGCTCTAATAGCATATTTTGCATGTATTTGGTAAAATCTTCTGGAAGGGTGAGGGCAGGCACTGATTTTGTTGCAGTGGCAACCAGAAGAGACAAAGATGGAGACATGGATGAGGAGGAAATTGGGGAGGTAGTTGCCGAAGAGGAGTCCATAGTTATAACCTGTGTTGCAAGAGGGGTGGAGGCAAGGTGCACAAAGATGTCCACTGCACGCAAAAGGTAGCAACTTGACGATGGTAGCAACAATCATAGTGAGGGAAGAAAGCATGACAGGTGGGGACTTCAGTTGCTCTTCTCCCTCATGGAGAGGGTCCTCCTGTATAGTGGGCATCCCCATGAAACTGACTGAGTTCTTTGACTTTTTTGAAGTCCCAGCCTCCACAATCTTCCTCAGAGATCCCTTGGATTTAGGATGATCTTCAGACACCTCCTTTCTCTTCTTTGATCTTGTGAGGGAGGGATATGCTAAGGTCTCTCATGTAGAGGCATCATCAGTAGTGGCACTATCATTTTTTCCCTTGTGTGGATGCTCGAGCTCTAAAAATGTTAACTCTACTCCCTGACGCTTCAATTGAGCGATTTGCCCATCAGTCAATTGTTTAGTTCTAGCCTCAATAGGCTTTGTGATAATATCGAGGTCACTGGCCTCCTCTTCGTTCCAATCTATTTCTAGTAATGGAAAGTTGGTAATGACATCATATCTCAGTTCTATCACTATGCTTTCTTCTTCAACCACTTGCTCTGGCATAGGAAACAACTTAACCATCTTAACAAAGTAGGTCGTCATATGCATATATTGCCACATACGCACCTCCTTGTCATCCTTGCAATTTTCCCAAAAGTCTTCAACATTGTGCAGGTGGGCATACTCTACTCCAACCGTCTTCCTTAGCTTTCCATATGGATCCATCTGCGACCGAGCAGTATAGAACTTCAAATTGTATTCACTCAGCTCCTTGTTAGAATTTTTCGCACATTGAGATGTGTGGAGCTATTACTGCCCCTATCTGAAGGAGAGGGGATAGGGGAATCATGCCCTATGTTTGTCGCTCAGGAGGGTATGTGATCATTGCAGTTTCCAAGAGACTTCGAGTAGCACTATCCAGTAATTTGGATAACGGGGCAGCTTATACGATTTATCAGAGAATCCCTCGGTTCGAATATAGGTGAACTTAGGAAATTATATAAATAAGAATCCAAACCGACAAATGAAGGCACTTGCATTATGTGAGATTCTCCTTTCAGGATCACCCCCGAGAAATCTGATGATGTGGCCTATAAAGGCATTGTTGACCCTGCAGTAATCCCTCTTGAAATTCCTATACTGTAATTGAGGGTACTTGTCATCTACTTTTAGCACTATTTGTGGGTCTGGATCCGGTGCTGCAAATAAACCCCTATATTGGGTATGGTCGAAAAGCAAGTACATAAGGTATGATGTCATGTAGAAATTTGAGGTTTTCTTTATTGCCACAAATTGCTCGTGTAGGCAATTGTGGATCATCCCGGCCCAGTAGAAGAATGTGTCCACTCGGATGATTTCCTCAATAAAATAAAGCATCCAGTCTTGGAAGAAAGCTACAGTCGAAAGGCCCATAACCCTACTTAGAAGAGTTACCAAGTCATGGTAATCTTCGAAGAAGTCACTATGCAAGAGTTCCTAAGGCACCTTATTAGCACTTCCCCTCTTGTCCTTCAACCAATATTGATTAATTAATTTCTTACACCTGAGGGGATTTGCATCCCACATCTACTTGTCATATTCCATGGGATTTTGCTCCATTTCACTCTAGGTAGGGATGTGGAAGGTTCCCCCTATTGATTTGGTGGATAAGTCAGCTAATATGTTTCCATCCATGTCTACGATTGTTCTGGTGTCTTCCTATTATACCTCTTTGCAAGCCATTACAAGTTCGAGAGCAATGAGGGCTAGCAGGAATCCTACAGCCTTGGCCAATCAACTACCTCTAATTTTCTTGGCATTTTCCATCTTAGGATTGAGTCTAACCCTTTGTTTGAACTCATCTATATCTATGTGCCCCAGATTAGTATTTGAGATATCCTTCCATTATGTAAGGAATTTGGAGTTAAGGGGCTCCCCCTGGAACTTGTACTTTATTTGGTCTTTATCCTCCTTGTTGCGAGGTGCTTTTGCAATTTTCTTCCCTTTCTCTTTTTTTGCAGCCGCCCCCGAGGATCCAACAGCTGGTTCCATATATCCTGCAACCAAGGAAGTAGTAAATGATTCAAGCATAAAGAACATTAGTCAAGATCCTACAAAATAGTATGGCACAGAAAACGGCGAACCTACCTGATGATTCCATATTTTTCCATTTTAGGAGAAACAAGGATGGCACGGAAAATGGAGAACCTACCTGATGATCCCATGTAGAATCAATGGTGAAATCCCTCAAAAAATGCTAGACTCGACGGAGGTAAGTTGCGGGCTTGATGGCGATGATGGCTTGAGGTCTGACTCCCTTATTGCAAAAAGCACTAAAAATCACAAGTCGGGTGCAATATTTATAGGGAAATTCAGCATTAAATGCCTACAGTAAATGCTCGTACGACGGCCAATGAGTGGTTGAACGGTCACTTCAGAACAACGTGCAAGTTGGCAGAATCCAGTGGGTGGGTGACAGTCAGACGATTGTCATTCAAAACGGCAACCGATGAGAAAAGGGTCGAACAGAGAGCGGGTCTCACAAGGTGGGAGAACACCAGCTTTAAACCTTGAAGGCAAATAGCCAAAGGGGGCCCACAAGGACTTAAGGGGGGAAAAATGTGATTGACTTAAGGTGATTCTTTAAGGGATCCTCAATCACATAGAACATAAAATAGGGGCACATAAAATGAGGCAAAGCGAGAGCGACCCGACTCGAGCGAAAAGAGAGGGTCCTCATTCTGAATGGGACGTGTGTGCTATAGGCACAACAGTTGTAAAACAAGATAGTAACCCAATTAAGGTCTCGTTGGGAAATACTTATGGAACCTTCCAACTATGCCTACTAGGGGTCACAAGTTGGGTTGCAAGGTGAAATCCTCGCAACACTCACATCTACAACATTCCTAGAACACAAGGAAAGGAGCTTTTAGTACTGCTAAATGGAACCAAAACGGTTCACATCAGGTTCACCAAAAATATAAAGGAGGGGGACCAACTAGGTCACGGAGAGCCAAGAGAAGAGGGCTGCCCTAACTTACCTTACTCTAAAGGGGTGTTTCGGATAGGGGTCGGGAATGATGAGCACTATAAAGTATGTATGTCACTCCTCAGCCTCAAAATCCAAGTTTAGGCTAGGCGAGTTGGTTTTTGAAGTCAATACTACACCTTAGACAACTCTTTGTCTGAGGACGACAGTGCAATTATGTGACGACAGCGCAGTGCGTTGGCATATCTCTAGCGTGTTGGCGTTCGTACGACCAGAAAATAGGAAGTACAATATAAACTACCTAAAAACAAACTAGCAGCCTAGCTAGTTATTCTTAAATGAACAAAATAGAACAATAAGATATGAAAAGTACAAATGAAGATGATAGAGCAAATAAATAAAAGCTAGAGTGATGAACATGATCTCACAAAAACACTTGTTCGCCAACTAGCTCCACACGTACATTCTCTTGCACACAAGAAAGAGGGGAATTTTTTTGGGGATGTATAGGGGCCTACCTCATTCAGACCCTCATTTTGGTGTTTCCACCTCCACGGATAGCTAGAAAGCAATGTGTCGGTGTGGAGTCTGATCAATCTCCAAGTGGGAGATTGTTGGTATGTGGCGACAGATCATGTTATATTGTACACTCTTCATGTATCCTCGTCAAGGTTCGGGGCCGGGTTGGGCCCCGCGTGAAGGTTCGAGGGCAGTAGCCCCTGAAAAGTGGGGGTTCGGGGGCGGTAGCCCCAAGGAAAAAAAAATCACCTTTTTTCACTTTGTCACCAAAAAAGAAAAAACCAACTTTGTAGAACCCTAATTTTTGGAAGCTTCTAAAAGCTTGTTATAAGTGGTTGGGATGGGAGTTGTAGTATGGCATTACTCATGAGATTGTAATATGTTTTGCACCGGATAATAAAATCATTGGATGGCTACGGTTTTGTGGATGTAGCCCGGATTGGGTGAACCACGTTAAATTCTTTGTGTTGTCTTGTTTCTTCTATAATTTTCTATGTGTTTTATTTCTCTATTTTATTGATCAAATCTGCATTTAACTTGTTCAATATTTTCCTTCTAACCCTAATAAGTGGTATCAAAGCAAGGTTGTGTTCAGTTATCATCTACAAGAAGGTCTCACGGTTGAGTGGAAGAAATGGCAAACGAGGGTAAGTTGAAGGTTGAGAAGTTCAATGGGCAGAACTATCAATTATGGAAGATGCAGATGGAGGACTACCTCTATCAGAAGGATTTATGGCGGCCATTGGTAGGGAAAACCAAGAAACCCTCAGCAATGTCTAATGAGGACTCAGATATTTTGGATAGAAAGGCGCTTGGCAGTATTCGTTTATGCCTGGCACAATCGGTGGCATTCAATATTACAAAAGAAAAGACAACTCAAGAGTTGATGGAAACCCTAGAAAAGTTAAATGAAAAGCCTTTCGCTTCAAATAAGGTATTTCTTATGAAGCGTTTATTTAATATGAAAATGGTAGAAGGTGGGTTAGTTGTTGATCATTTAAATGAGTTTAATATGGTTACCATTCAATTAACTTCTGTAAATGTAAACTTTGATGAAGTTAGGGCTCTTTTGGTTCTGTGTTATTTTCCTGAAAGCTGGAATAGCTTGGTAATGACTATTAGCAATTATGTTTTTGGTTCAAATACATTGAAATTTGATGATGTTGTTGGTGTTATTTTTTGAGCGAGGAAATTCGTAGGAAAAGCTCAGGTGGAACATCCACATCAGGCAGTGTTTTGAATGTAGAAAGCAGGGGTAGAACAAATGAGAGAAGAAACAATTCTGAAAGTCATGGGAAGTCACGAGGAAAATCAAAGGACAAAAGGTCCCAATCTAGAGACAAGAGAGATTGTTGGTACCGTGGTAAGCCAAGTCATTTAAAGAAAGATTGCTAGTCTCGAAAAAATAAAGGAGACAAAAAGGAAGGAAATAAAGAGGCAAATGTGGTAAGTAATAAATCTGATGAGAATGCTTTGAATCTTTACCTTGACAATGTTGATGATTCTTGGGTGTTAGATTCAAGGGCTTCATTTCATGCTACGCCCCATAGAAATTATTTTCTTGATTAAATGTCCAAGGGGATTTTGGGCTAGTTTATTTGGGAGATAAGGAACCCTAATAGATTGTTGGAAAGGGAAGAATCAAGATTAAGTTGCAGAATCGGAATCAATGGCTACTACATGAGGTAAGGCACATTCCAAAGTTAAGAAGAGATTTAATTTCAACAGGGCAACTAGATGATGAAGGTTGTGTTGTTACATTTAGTGGTAAAAATTGGAAGGTTACAAAAGGTGTGAAAGTAGGCACCTTATATCTTTGTACAGGTCATATTGTTCCTTCTACTTTAGCTATTGTAGATAAAAGTCAATGTTCATGAACAATTGTTGCAGTTCAACAGGCAGAAAATCAGATAGTTGTGGGTTCTAAATCAACACTATGGCATAATAGAGTTGGGCATATGAGTGCAAAAGGTATGAAAGTACTTCATTCAAAGAATGTTTTACCAGGTCCAAAATGTGTTAATATGCATTTATGTGAAAGTTGTGTGTATGGAAAACAAAAGAGAGTTAGTTTTCTCAAAGATGGGAAACAAAAGAAAGATGAGAAATTGGAGCTTGTGCATACGAATGTATGGGGACCAGCTCAGGTATCTTCTCTCGGTGGCTCTTAGTATTATGTTGCATTCATTGATGATGCAACTAGGAAGGTATGGATTTATTTCCTTAGGCAAAAAACTGATCTATTTGAAACTTTTAAAAAAATGGAGAAGCTTGGTTGAGAATGAGACGGGTAAAAAGTTAAAATGTCTCACATTTGATAATGGTGGTGAGTATTGTAGCAAAGATTTTGAAGATTATTGCTCCTCTAATTCTATTCATAGGCAAAAAATGGTTCCAAAGACTCCATGGGAAAATGGAGTGGTCGAGCGCATGAATAGAACAACAATGAGGCGTGCATGAACTATCAGATTGCATGTTGGGCTGCCCTTAAACATGTGGGCAGAGGTTGTAAACATTGTTGTTTATTTAATTAATAGAGGTCCCTCTAATCCTTTGGGTTGTGGTATTCCAGAGGAAATATGGATAGGTAAGAAGGTGAGTTATTCTTTTCTCAAAACCTTCGGTTGTGAAGCATTTGCAAATGTAGATTCTAAAAAAAGGAACCAAGCTTGATGCAAAATCAAAGAAATGTATATTTGTTCGATATGGCATTGATGAATTTGGTTATAGGCTTTGGGATTTTGAAAATAAGAAAATTGTGAGAAGCAGGGATGTCATATTCAATGAGAAAGTGTTGTACAAATATCTGTTGCAGCAACATGAGAAGAAAGAAAATGATTATGCAGTGTTGGATGATACTCCAAACAATGATGTTCCAGTAGTTTCTCATGCTCCACAACAACAGCAACAACAAATACCACAAACTCCAATGAATGTTAGATGATCTTCAAGGATAAGTAGATCTCCGGAAAGATTTTCTCCCTCTTTGTATTCTATTTTATTAACTGATGTTGGTGAACCGGAATGTTATGATGAAGCTATGCAGGTGGATACCAAGGTTCAGTGGGAGCATGGAATGGAAGAAAAAATGGACTCCTTGTTGAAAAATCAGACTTGGGAATTATGCAAGTTGTGTGCAGGTAAATAGGGTTTACCAAACAAATGGGTTTATAGGTTGAAAGAGGAGGATGGAGGTAAGAAAATATTTAAAGCCAGATTAGTTGTAAAGGGATTTGCACAGAAAAAGGGTATTGATTTTGATGAAATATTTTCTCTAGTTGTTAAAATGACTTCTATTCGTACTGTTTTAAGTATTGTGGCTGCTGAAGATTTGCATTTAGAACAACTTGATGTTAAAACTGCCTTTGTCCATGGTGATTTGGAAGAGGACATATATATGGAACAACCACAAGGATTTGAGGTCAAAGGTAAGGAGAAACTAATGTGCAGATTGAAGAAAAAAATTTATGGCTTGAAGCAAGCACCTCGGAAAAGGTATATTAAATTTGATAGTTTTATGACTGAGCAAGGCTACAACAGGGGTAATTCAAACCACTGTGTTTAATTTAAGAGGTTATCTAAAGATAGCTACATTATTTTATGTTTATATGTTGATGATATGCTTGTAGCGGGGTCTAACATGGATCACATTAAGGAGTTAAAACAACAGTTAGCAAATTCATTTTATTTCAAGGATTTGGGGGCAGCAAAAAAAATCCTTGGTATGAAGATTACAAGAGATAGGAAAAAAAGAAAATTGTTTCTATCTCAAGCTTATTATGTTGAAAAGGTGTTGCACATATTTCATATGGAGAATGCAAAAGCTGTCAGCACACCTTTGCCCAGTCATGTCAAATTGACTAAGGATATGTGTCCAAAGACACAAGAGGAGGAAGGAAAAATGTCCAAGGTACCATATGCTTCAGTTGTAGGCAGTTTAATGTACGCCATGGTATGCACAAGATCGGATATTGCACATATTGTAGGAGTTGTTAGCAGGTATATGAGTCATCCTGGAGTTGAGCATTGGAATGCGATAAAATGGATTCTTGGGTACTTGAGAGGTACATCCAATAAAGTTTTATGTTTTGGGGACTCTAATACTAATTTAAAAGGCTATGTTGACTTAGATTTGGCAGGGGATATAGATATCAGGCGGATTACCACAGGTTATGTATTTACAGTGGTGGGATAGTAGTGAGTTATATTTCTTGATTGCAAAAGGTGGTTACTTTATCCACCATAGAGGTAGAGTATGTTGTTGCAACATAGGAAGCAAAGGAGATGATATGGATGCAACTTTTCATGGAAGAGTTGGGCAAACAACAGGATGAAAATCACTTGTTTACAAACAGCCGGAGTGCTATACATCTTGCAAATAATTCTACATTACACTCTAAAACCAAACACATATAGTTGAGATATCATTTCATTTGGTCAGTGTTGAAGGATGGACAGGTAAAGTTGAAAAAGATACATATAGATGCCAATCCAACAGATATTTTTACAAAGGCAGTAACAAGTGAGAAGTTGAGCTCCTCTTCAACTTTGGTTGGTCTTCATGGTTAAAATTATAATACGGTAGCAAGGTCCAAGGTGCTTATTTCCAGTGGGAGTTGTATGTGCAGCGGTGTCGTCAAGGATCAGTCTCCAAGTGGGAGATTGTGTTGATGTGGAGCTCGATCAGTCTCCAAGTGGGAGATTGTCGATATGTGGCAACTGATCATGCTATACTATACACTCTTCATGTATCCTCATCGGGGTTCTGGGCCGGGCTAGGCCATAGGTGGGGGTTCGAGGGCGGCAGCCCCTGAGGAAAAATAAATTCACCTTTTTTTGCTTCGTCATCGAAAATGAAAAAATCGACTTTGTAGAATCCTAATTTCTAGAAGCTTCTAAAAGCTTGTTATAAGTGGTTGGGATGGGATTTGTAGTATGGAATTATTCACGAGATTGTAATATGTTTTTCATTGGATGGCTGGGGTTTTGTGGATGTAGCTCGGATTGGGTGAACCACGTTAAATTCTTTGTGTTGTCTTGTTTTTGCTATAATTTTGTGTGTTTTATTTCTCTATTTTATTGATCAAATCTGCATTTAACTTGTTAGATATATGCCTTCTAACCCTAACAAGCAACATAGTATAAATATGTGATAAAGGAAAGAAGAGAGAATAAAAACACTACAAAATAGTATAATTCTACTCAACCAAATCACAAAGGAGAGGAGCGAAACATTATCACCTCCACCCAAAAACTCACTAGCCAATGGAGGAGAATATGGACTTGGCAAGGTCACCATAGCCTCAATTGTGATGAAGGGGGGTCTCATAAGACTCCAAGCCCACACTGGTATGGCTTGCTTCACACTTGCCATGTGGAGTTGATGGAGTGTTGTTGTTGTAATGGAGTATTGAAGTGCTGCTTGAGAGTGAAGTGAATGTTGGAAATGCTAAGAGATGGATTGAGAATGTGTGTAGAGCTTGAAGAGACCAAATAAAGTGAGAATGAATCTATTTGAAGGAAGAATAAGGAATTTTTGGGTCAGTTGGTCAAAGAGGGACGTTATAATTCATCCCCAATTAGGAGTGTAATGCCTCAGTCAACCTCAGATGCAGGAATTCGTCAGGGATGATAATGCGTTGCACGGGAGTCTGTGCACTGCGCATGCGTCCCCAAAAAATATTCTCTCACTCACACAATAGAAAGATGTCAAGTGGAAGGAAGGCAGTTGGGTGATGTGGAATTTTTCCTTCGGATTTGATTTTTTAAGGTGAGGGTGTGTGAAAGGGGAATTTGTGTAACAGGTGCAAATTCGCTCCTATACAATAGGAAAGAGAGATTAAGTTTAGGTTTTGAGGTGAAAACAATGAAATTTCTAATGATAATTCACCTAAGGAAAATGTCAACTTTGAGTTAAAATATGTCAAAAATAAGAAGCTTGGTCATGCAAAGACTCACAATAGAGAAACAAATAATTGTTTGCCCCTTTTGACAACAATTATTTTGTCGGGGCAAACCAATGGATTTAAAGGAAAGCTCACAATTTAAAGCAAAAAATAAAGGTTTCTTAGCAAAAAATTGCATAAGTACATCTTGTAAGCAACCTAGGTTAGCAAAAGGTGATAAGTGGAATATTTTGAGAGGATGCCAAGGCATTTTCACCATGGAGAAAGAAATTAAAGGTTAAGTTGTATGATTTTGTGTTATGAATGGTCACGAGTTAAATTATTATATCATCAAACTATCATGTATGCATGTTCATTTTAAGTACTTGTAAATTGGAAAACCTATATTTCACACATTTAGATCTATGCATCACATTTGAAGTTTACAAGAACAATTAAATTCATGAAACTTGAGATTAAATCTATGATGCTTGGAATTGTACCATCAAATTCTAAATGCAATTTTATTCAAATTTCATTATTTTGCCTCCAACACATATAATAAGTTACGATTCAAAATTTATGATCAAAACAATGAACAATTATCTATTCGACCATAAAAACAAATTTTCATTTCTTATTTTTCTAGATTTCCCAAATCTTGTTACATGATCTTCCATAACTCTAAATTAGGTTAAATGATTGTCATATTAATAAAACCTAATTTTATTAAAGAATAATTATATTTCTTAACAAAGAGGATTTCTATAAAAAGTAAATGTTTGGGAGAAGGGTAAGAGGAGCATAGTCATGTTTGACATTTGAAGAAGGTTAAGGATTTTTTTAGTTTATGTAGTGTCCCCATTTTTGGGTTCTCTTGCTTTGCAGTTGGAGATGATTTTTTGTGTTTATTTCTATGATCAGAGTCATAGTATGAGCTAAATACACCAAATCCAAATGAATTTAAGCTATATTTAACTAAGCTACAATCCCAATGAAATATTCAAAAGCTTCAAAAACAAGCAACCATTAAACTAAGCATGAAATAAACCATGAAAGCATAAAAGAAACCTAATCTAAAACTCCAAACCTCATCCCATCGGGGGATTGGTGTCATATTGATATAGAATGACAACCCTTTCCAATCCCTTGGATAAAATGAGCATCTAATCGAACTCTATTGATGAAATATTAAGCTAAAATAGATGAAACTATGCTAAGGATGGATGAAAAAGATGAAAAGGCTTGATAATGGATGCAAGGATGAATAAAGATAGTATTCAAACATGCAACATAACTTTTCTTTGATGGAAGTGGATCTATTTCTCTCCAAAATGTGAGGTATTTATAGGAGAAACCGGTGAATCAATGGCTAAGATCAAATGGATCAATCAATGGTCAAGATGAAATAAGGAGTGAAGACATGTATCAAGTATTCTCATCAATGGATGAGTATGCAAGATCACATGGATCAAGGAGACAATCAATGGCTCACAATGATTCAAATCAACACACTTTCAAAGTTGTTAGAAAGTTTGTCACAAAGTTTGTTAGGAAAGAATATTCCATTTTTGGAGCCAAATGGAAGAATATTCCCTATACAAGTGGATGGGTGAGGAAAATTAGTAATTAGTTAATTAAAACAAAGTTTTAATTATGCAAGTTGAGGAATTTTAGGATTGCCATTAAATCATTGATTTATTTAATGAGAAAGGGGGAAGTGACATTTAATTAAATGATTTAGATTATTTAATTAAATGAGAGGAGATAGGGGGTTTAAATTAAATAATTTGCATTATTTAATTAAACTAGATGAAATGTTGGTGTGAAAGGGTTGAATTAACCTAATAACATTAATTAGATTAATAGATGAGAATGACGCATTTAATTAAATAACTAGGCTTATATAATTAAATAGGTCAAAAGAGGATGAATTTTAGGATGAAACGATGTTAGTGACTAGATTCAAATATGTAATATCATTTAGGACAATTTTAAGTATCTACATTTTTCCCCTCTTTGAAGTGAAGTACATGTTATGTTGGTTCAAAGAATGACGCTTTTCGAATTAATGCTACTACTTAGATCAAAATTTTTAAAAAAATCTTGATTTTTCAGATGCCCCATTATTGCCCCAATAGAAGGAATTAAGCTGGTACCCTAACCCCTCGAGAGATCGGGTGAAAATTTGAAATTTCAAGTCAATGTCGTGATAAAGGTTTAACATTGAATCAAGTGCCAAAAAAGGTTCCAGGATGTGAAAATAAGCTCAAAAATTCAAAAAACGTTCTCAAAACAGGCCCCAATAGCTTAGGAATTGGCAAAACAAGATGAAAACCCTAGTTTCCGCCTCAAATTAGGAAAAAAAACCCTAATTTTTAGGCATAAATAGAGGTTCAAGGGTCACTTTCAATTCATTTACACTATTGTCTTCTCTCGAATTGTTGCACTTTTGCTCTAACACCTTGGCGAGATGGCATGACACATGCTTCCTACACACCTTTTTGAAAAATTTCAAGAGTACCGACGACCTCCAGGTGCAATACCTCGATATGTGCTTCAAAACTTTCCTCGGTTTTCATAATTTTTTGCATTTATTAGGGTTCAAACTAGGTATGTTTAGGGTGTTGTTATATTGTGATGCATTTGAAGCAGTCAACAACACATTTGAAATAATAGCAACACATGTGCAAAACAACAATGCATCATAGGATTTATATTTAGAGTCACGTTTGTTTTATAGCGATGCAGGTGAAATTTAGTGACATGTCTAGGTTTTTGTTTCCAGCAATGCTATTGAAAAATAGCGACACATTTGCAATATAGCGACACACCAATGGTTTTGGATATAGAGACATGTCAAAATATCAATTTGTTATTGTAATATAGTGATGCACCCTCAAAATGGCAATGTAATTGTTAAAAGGATACATCGACGCTATTGAAAATAGTGATGCTTTACAGATCTAGGACTGGAAACTTAGATTTGAATCATTTTTTAGCCAAATTGACATTGTTCGCTTCATGCGTGCAGGAGGATATTCATCCTCTTATATCCTGGGAGAATCGACTTAACCTTCTTATGAAAGCACAACATTTTGATGTAGAGCAGCAAGAGTTCTTGGGAGTCCTCAAGTTGGGATTCTTTGTGTACATGCTCGAGGTGCGGACACACTTGGCTATGATGACGGCGTTGGTGGAGCACTGGCATAATGAGACATCTTCATTCCACCTCCCCACTAGCGAGGCTACTATCACTTTGGAGGACGTTTGGTGGATTATGTGGCTTCTCATTCACGGGGAGCAAGTTATTTATGACACTGTTTCCAAGATGGATGCATGCTTCCACATCCTGCGGATGGATGATATCATTCAAGTGAGCTCCCAGATTTACTTGGAGCAATTTCCCCTTTCTCCCAAATCTCATGGAAAACCCCAACCTATCAAAAAAGTAGCTGAAAAAATGAAGGCAACATCCACCACCTTCACCAAGTGGGGGCAATTGAACAAAGAGGATGTCAATGAAGAAGATCTATCTAAATTTTTGTATCAGGACAACTGAGCCATGCCCGTTCTTCTGATGGAAGATGACAATAAGGGCTTACAACTAATGATGGGATGGGGGTATAACACAAATGAAAAGTTGGGACAAAATGACAATGGTTTGCTAGAACCCAACATTCCTGAGAGACGTCCTAAGCTTCTTAGCTTAGGATGTACTACTGGCAAGGTGACCCATATTGGCAAAGGTACTTTTATTAAAAATACTGAGGTCAAGTTATGAGAGCTCATTTGGACATGTCAAGTTTATTTTATTTCTCTTATTAAGAGCCTTGTGGGTCGAGAGATTGAACCTAGTCCATCTTAGCCTCTGGAGGATAGAAACCCTCTGGGAAGATTAGTTTTGGTGGTGAAATGATTTCACCCTAGTTGGTTTGAGGGGATATCATTTAGGTCTTCCATTGTGGGTGATATTGCACAAGTTTATGGGTCTCCTTCAGAGACAAACTTAACGATTAAAAATTATATCAACTCTAACTCTGAGATTGAAAGTTGCTTGATGGTCGATTGTTGATTGGTGTTTAGGGTTTATATTACTAATTGGAAGTAAAGTTTCAGATAGTGGGTTTTAAGGAGAACCATATTGCTCATTCTATAGTTGGGAAACTGCTTTATCCTCAAGTTGGGTGCCAAAAATAGATTGCAAATAGGTTGTGGTATTCATATCTACTCAAGCATGGAAGATATTTGTTTCAGACCTAGTTGTGGGGGTCTTTGGTTGTCATTAACATCTGTGTGTAGTGTGTGGGTGCCTGAAATACATTTATTTCTAAGTGTATTGGTTGTTGCAGAGATGGTGTGAGGGTTTAGACTATTATTGTTGCATATACCTATTCTTGCATGGCATCAAAGTGGTTGTTGTGAGTCATGGGACTCATAATCTAGGTCATGGGACTCATAATCTGGTTCATGGGAACATATTTACACATGCAAATCTGGATTGTGTGGGAGTCATTCTCGGGGAGTTTTGGGGCTATTTGAAGACCCAATCTCCATTTATGATTGTTGCATACAACTCTATACATTCGTTGAAGACCTTGTTGGGCAATAGTCTTTTTGGGCATGATTACTAACATCACTCACATTTTCCATCACTATACAAGGTGTTGTTATCCCTTATAGGCCCTATGTGGAGGTTCCAGGTTAGAGTATCAATATTAAAATAGTTGTTCATTGTGTGCATAGATAGAATATTAATTAGATGTAATTTTTCACTACTATTGCGTAGTCCAAAATTTCATTTATCTATAAGTTTATCCAATATCATTGCACAATCTGAATATAAAGATGGTCGTAGTCTTTGCCAGTATATATCTTTTGTAACACAGTCATTTAGCACTATATAAGGGTGTGATTCATAATATAAATCTATCTATGCATTTGAGTATATATTGTAATGATTTTATGCAATGCATTGATATAAGTTTGAGAAAATGAAACCATATGTCAAACTAGAAAAATTCATTTTGAAAATCATGCAAAAATGATGCAGGAGCATCTAGGGGTATTAGCAATCCTGTGTCACCAAAAATATTTTATTTTTCTTTGTTTGATTTCAATAAGGGCTAAGGTGATAGAAAATAATATTTTAATTTGTAATAATGTAAATTCCCTTAGTGTGAAAATATAAATATAAATCGGATGGGAAATAAGTCTTGGTAAAATAGTGAAAGCATCTTAAGGGGAATATGCCTTTTGGGTGTCCACTTTTGGAGAAGTTCAAAAAAATCTTGTTTGCATGTGCATGCATCATAAAATGTCATAAAGTGGGTTGCAAATGAATCTTGCATGTTTCTTGCATGTATTTGCATGTTTGTACAACAAGCTTTGCATGTTGTTGCATGTTTGGGTCGTAATTATGAGACCCAATCTTAGTAAAATGGCCATAACTTTCTCGTATAGCAACAAAATTAAGAATTTCAAAATGATTTGAAAAGCTAAAAATGAGGTGCACTGAACCCAGAAACCATATAAGGAAATTACGATAAATGATAGAGCGTTGATAGGTTGAAAGTGATGGGTTTTCTTGGTGGTTCAGTGGAGATTATTTTGAGAAACCAACTGTGGTTTCTTCTCACACAATTTCTATATATTGATGTTGCTCATTTGGAGAAGTTGGATTTGGAGGAGTTGTAGGTTTACATAACCAAATGTTTTCAGATTGAGCATAGGATGAAGACTCCATTGTTGCATATTTTTGTAATCAAAAGCCCATGTTATTTGTAAGGGGAGTCCACTTCATCAGTGGTATCAGAGCAGGAGTTCCTGAGTGTGCAGGCAAAAAGCTGATGTGAGGCAGTTTGCACCAGGACCTGTGGTGATGTGTAAGTGATTTGTGTGTAGGCAGAAGCGTTGATGTGAGGCAATTTACACTAGGACTTGGGGGTGGAGTGTATGTGGTGTGTAGGTCGATCGTCGAATGTGAGGCAGTCTATACTTGAGAGGTTGAAGTTTGAGAGTGTGTGGCAAGTAAGTTGCAACAGCAACAAAAGAATTTAGCGAAATGGAGGACATTGAAGAAAGAGAAAACCAAATTGTAGCAGTTGAGGATGTTGCAGTTAAAAAAATTATGCAGTGATGTATGAGGATTCGGTGTTCGATGAGGAACCTGATGAAGACCAAGAGTCTCTTGAGAAATAGATCACAGAGATAGAGAAGTTGTTCAATGCAACAACAAAGATAGTAGCATTCAGCGGTGAGGAAGAAGATGTTGTGACAAAAGAAGTCATCAAGGTGTATACTTGCAGGTAGAGGCTATGGAGGAAGTTACAGGAAAGATTTGGTGGAGGTGGTCGGTTTGTAGTGGGTCAAAACCCACAAAAGAGAAGAGGATTAGAGAGATTATTTGGAGGAGGATGGTACATAGTGGATACAAGTGCATGAGAGGAGAGAAGAATGGAGTGCAAAGTTTTTAGAGAAAGAGGTTGCTTGTTCCAACTAAGTGTTGGAAGAGGAGAAAGAAAAATAAATCAGAGGTACCAAATTTAGTGATGGAGTTTGATGAGGATTGCTTGCAATTCGAAAGGGTGGTACTACCACTCAACTCCATTTTGTGAATCCATATTCACACAATTTTTCCTACCCCAGGTGTCTGATGCAAGAGCATCTAGGGGTACTAGCAATCCTGTGTCACCAAAAATATTTTATTTTTCTTTGTTTGATTTCAATAAGGGCTGAGGTGATAAAAATAATATTTTAATTTGCAATAATGTAAATTCCCTTGGTGTGAAAATGTAAATGTAAATCGGATGGGAAATAAGTCTTGCTAAAACAGTGAAAGCATCTTGGAGGGAAATATGCCTTTTGGGTGTCCACTTTTGGAGAAGGTCAAAAAAATCTTGTTTGCATGTGCATGTGTCATAAAATGTCATAAAGTAGGCTGCAAATGAATCTTTCATGTTGCTTGCATGTATTTGCATGTTTGTCCACAAGCTTTGCATGTTGTTGCATGTTTGGGTCGTAATCATGAGACCCAGTCTTGGTAAAATGGCCATAACTTTCTCATACAATAACAAAATTAAGAATTTCAAAATGATTCAACAAGCTGAAAACAAGGTGCACCAAACCCAGAAACCATTTGAGGAAATTATGACAAATGACAGAGCGTTGATAGGCTGAAAGTGACCGGTCTTCTTGGTGGTTTAATGGAGATTGTTTTGAGAAACCAACAATGGTTTCTTCTCACACAATTTCTATATATTGATGTTGCTCATTTGGAGAAGTTGGCTTTGGAGGAGTTGCAGGTTTACATAACCAGATGCTGTCAGATTGAGCATAGGATGAAGACTCCATTGTTGCAGATTTTTATAATCAAAAGCCCATGTTATTTGTAAGGGGAGTCCCCTTCATCAAAAAATCAGTAAGGGATTTTATAGTGGTATAAGAGCGCAAAATCCTACTAGCCTGTTGAGCAACTGATCCTTGTTGCAGGTAGTCAATTTCAGATCAAAATTTTAGTAGGGCATCATGGCTACTCTCAGTGATCAAATGAACTCTTTGCTTGAATATATGAGGCAAAATTAGGTTGACTGTGAAAAGAGATGGAATACATGGTGGAAAGAATAGGAGGCTACCAAAGTCTTTCAAGAGAAGCTGAAACTTATAGGTAAGAAGATAAAACACTTACCTCAATCAAAAGAAGTTCTTCTCAACACATTGTTGGAAACAAGAAATTGTTTATGCAAGGTTGATCAATTACCTTCTTAGTTGATGCGTGAAGCTATGACTCCATTGGTGTACTCTTTGGTTAAGCTAGTGCTTATGAGACATCATGATGAAGAGGTGAGACTTGCAGGTGTCACTTGCATTAGTGAAGTCACAAGAATTACAACCCTTAAAGCACCCTATGATGATGACCTTATGAGGAAAATACTTCAACTAATTGTGGAGAGCTTTCATGGGTTACATGATGTCAAAGGTCCTACCTTTGGAAAGAGAGCTAAAATTTTAGAAATTATGGCAAGGGTTAGGTCATGTGTCTTTATGATTGATCTCACGTATGATGATTTGATTCTTCAGATGTTCCACTGCTTGCTAACCAAAATCAAAAGATGACATTCAGATAATGTTAAAATAAGCATGATAACTATTTTATCTTTCATATTAGATGAAGATGATGATATTTGAAAATAATTGCACTTAGATTTATTGGTCATTTGGAGAAATGAAAAACATTTCTTATTTGTAGCTTATGATTTCTCAAAAAGATTGGTTGAGCAAAAAATTGAGAAGTTCAAGGGATAGTTGACTGAAGAAGAACTAATCTCATTTGGTATACAAGTCCCAAGATCACCCAAAAGAAGAAAAAACCAAATGAACAAGTGTGGGACTGGTGTTGCCCTAGTTCCAAACCAACAAGTGTGCAAGGATGATGTTGTAGAAGAAGAAAATTGTGTGAGTCAAGTGCTTCAAAACCAATCTAATGATTCTTCATGTGAACATAATTTGGTCATAAGTCTGATAGTCCACATATTTTGGAGAACTAATTGAAGGTTAATGAAGATAAGATTATTGCAATATTGACACATTATGATAGAATTCACAAACTGATTGAAGATCGCCTTTGGAAGGCTCAACTTGAGAGAAGACAAAAATGTATTGAAGAAGAATCTTCTCATGATAGTTTACAGGTAATCAAAGAAGCCTCGGTGGTAATGAAATGAGACTATTTATATATTTTTGCAGATCGTGACCATCTCCTCAACCTCGCTGAAATATATTTAGATGCATTGAGAGGGAAAGAGGAAGAAATTGACTATCTTACCTTCGAGCTTATGAACACTAGGGGTTCCTTGGAGTCCACTCAAGTGCCTCTTCAAGAAGTGGAAATTCAGATGGATGAGATTTATTTACAATTGATTATGGCTCACTTTTATACAAAGCAAAAAATTCTATTCCTAGGGGAGCCACATACAAAGTTCAAGAAAGTGACACAAGGATCATGGAGATCGAACAAATTGTTGGAGTGATTGATGAAATCCATAAGGATAAAATGTTGTATAATAATTTCAACACTTCCCTTATTGGAGAGGTTTGGTGTGTTGATAAATATTAGAACCTGATTGAGGATCAATTTTTGCATGAAAGGTAGCTTGCAACCATGAGATGGCAGATATAACAGGTAAAGGAGGCAAAATTCAATGGGAGGCAAAATGTTGGGAGAAGGTGTGCATGAGATCCATGAAGACGTTGATGATCTAGCAATGAGAATCGAATTGAGGAGGGGTGTTCAGACATGGTGCTTTTGTATCCTAATTACACATTAATGTATAAGGGTTTTTCTATTCTGTCAATCATGATATTTCAGACTTTGCATTGAATTTAGCATTTGATTGCATGGATTTGTGTGCATGTGTTTGTCACTATATCATTTGGAATTTGAATACTAATGAAACCTTACCATTTTATAATAGTAGAGGCAATTCCAAGATGATGATAAAATGGATTTTCAAACTTAACACTCCTGACATCAATTGTTGCAGTGACCCTAATGACGTATGTGTGAGTATGTTTGGTGAAAACCCAGGACTTGGGATCTAGGTATAGTTTTTTGGGGTGAGATGTTGAGTCATAATTGGAGTGGTGGACAAAATTTTAGAGATGTTACCATTGTCCACTTTTGAATTAGCCTACATAAGAACTTGCATGATAACATTCAAATGGATTGGCCACTACTTTCAACCCAACAATGGAGTAATTCTCAATTGGTGTTGATTAGTAGAGGTAATGTGGTTATTGGAGGAGTTCCTTGGGTCATTCTCACATTCACATTCCTATGTTTTCAGAGTTAATCTTTTATGACAACTGCTGCCCTAGTATTTCAACGTTGATTATGGCAATTTGGGTTTATAAGAAGATGGGATTTGAGTACTTACAGGCTTCATGGCAGTAGGTTGTGGGAGGACTTACAAAGTTAGAGCATTTATTTCTAGCTCTCACCTATATGAGTGATAGTGATTGCAATCAATTCAAGTTGTTGATATGTATATATTTTGATGTTATTGTGATAATTACAGTCGATTGGATGAGTTGGTGTGCTCGATATGAGCATATTAACACCTAGGGATTAGGTGTCAGTGAGAGGTTGTCAGTCTATGATTAGATGGCATTGTAAGGATGTATTATTTTTGGGATGACACTATTGTTATCGGCTTTCAGTTAGGGATTGATTGGTATCACTTGTGAGATAATGTGAGGAGATATGTTGAGTGTTTTCCTTTGGGGTTGAGCAGATTATACTTCGTGTTGCCTAGAATTGTGTTAGATAGTGGGATTGCAAACATGGGATTCATTGGGATGCCTTGTTAGGATATTTTTCATGATTCAAATTTCAGACCTCGTAGGTATTTTGGGTTTGGTGTTGGTGATGTTCACATTTTGGGATCACATGTGTTTAGAGCACAGTTAGGGTATGATGAGTTTACCATTTTTATCAGAGTAGTGCAGAGACAACATGGTGGACATTTGCATAGATTGACTTGGGACCCATAGATTACACTTGGTTTAGCTGGTTTCAGATGGTTTCTATTGTGGATACCTTGGCATTGCTTGAGGACAAGCAATCTTTGAGAAGGGCAAACTGCAATGTCCCCATTTTTGGGTTCTCTTACTTTGAAGTTGGAGATGGTTTTTTGGGTTTATGTATGCTTGATCATAAGGGTAATTTGATGTTACCAGTGAGCTCAAATGGCTTACAAGAATTATTTGATGCCTTCAGATGTTATTTCTAGCTTCTAGTGTTCTCTCCAAGAATCTTGGAGAGGGCATCTATTTATAGAAAGTCACCCAGTTGACTTCGTTTATCATTATTCTTCATTTGGATCACTCCAGTGCAGTTAGTTTTTTATTTTGATACATTTTGACTATTTTTGCAAAATGAGTATATTAATAGCTTTATTTTAATTAATTTACTAATGTTGCCAAATATTAGTTAAAATATTTAAAAGGCCCCTTAGTGTTATAGCTCGTCGAAACCAAGATGGAATTTTTCAAATCATGAAATCATTAAACAAGAAACTTGTGTGTCAAATTATCATTATTTTAATAAAAGGTTCTTTTTTGGAGCTAAAGGGGAGTTTGAATTAAAAGAATTTTAATTAAAAGATTTTGGAGAGTTTGGTAGGAAAAATATATAAGGATGTTATGAGAGATCATTTGGACATGTCAAGTTTATTTTATTTCTCTTATTGAAACCCTTGTGGGTCGAGAGATTGAACTTGGTTCATCTCAAGCTCTAGAGGATGGAAACCCTCTAGGGAAGATCAATTTCAGTGGTGAAACGATTCCACCCTAGCTGGTTTGAGGGGAGATCATTTAGGTCTTCCATTGTGGGCGATATTGCACAAGTTCATGGGTTTCCTTCAAAGACAAACTTGAAGATTAAATATTATATCAACTACAACTTTGAGATTGAAATCTGCTTGATGGTCTATTGGTGTTCAGGGTTTATATTAGTGATTGGAAGTAAAGTTTCAGGTCGTGGGTTTTAAGGAGAACCATATTGCTCAAAGTGGGCACCAAAAATAGATTGCAAAGAGGTTGTGGTATTCATATCTACTCAAGCATGAAAGATATTTGTTTCAAACTTGGTCATGGGGGTCTTTGGTTGTCAGCAGCATTTTTGTGTAGTGATAGGCCAAGACTTGGAGAAAGAGTGAAATGGATTTGACGTTTAACAATGAATTTTAGTTTGGTTTATAAATGTCAATCTAGGGATCGTAAGCTTGTCAAAGGTCTCATGGAAATATACACAAGGGTTGAGAGTCGCGAGATGAGTGATTATGAATGAAGCCTATGAAAATAAACCTACAAAAAAATTAAGATAATTCCAACGACAGGAACTGTCACTTACCGGCGATAGGAGCTGTTATTTTTTATTCAGCGACAGGAACTACGCAAAAATTACAACAAATTACGAAAAGGAAACTTGAACACAAATCATTAAATTTATAAAATCTTAAAGCACAAAAATCTATTTAATATTATTTATAAATTTAAACACACAAAAATTATGATAGTTGAGATATCACTTTAAATATTGCAGAACATAATCAACAACAAAATAAATACACACAATCATACCTTGCAAACAATGAAATATATACATTCAATTGGTTGTTGAAAAGTGGGCGCCCTTCCTCCCAACAAATCGATTGAAGAAAGACGCTACAAAACTTCTACGTTGGACTTGATCAGTAGAACAATACTTTATTTCTCAGAGATTCGATACATAAAAGGATTGCCTTATACAAGTCTACTTACATTGCTTATATATACAACCTATAAAAAATTCATACAGGAGATAGATTGTTTGTTTTGGGCTTGCAGCCAACAAATCAAAGCATAGTAGCCACATGTGCAAAACAACAAATTAAACAGTTTCACAGGTTACATAATGAAGGAAGAAACTAGAAATAAATAGTTATGCAGTTATCTCCATCGCATAATACTTGAGATCTACATAGAGTCTTCTCTTAATAATTCTAAACGACTCATTCAACATGGTAGTAACGAGAGGAAAATAGTTCATTCATTGAATCATGGGAGTAGTGCCTTCTAAAAATGTTGAATCTCAGGTGGAGGTCAACGTTAACTGTTATAACCATGCACAAGAATAGATTTCGTCCAGCCTTGCAAGCACCTCCTCCACCACAAGTTTCCATTTGGGATATGATGGTGCTGAAGTGGTGACTTATGAGGTGGTGACAAGAATATTTGGTTTCATAAATGAAAGTAATGTAAATATCTTAGCAAATATCCCCATGGATTAAGCAGTGGAAATGTCAAATGAATTCACGTGGATGAAGAATACATGCGGGAATCACCATGAAGGAAGAACCAAAATCTGCCATTGAATAATCTACACAATCAACATCGAAATTGAATATGGCCACCATTGAAACTCAAGCTAGCCACGTAGGAAAACCACAATAGTAAGCAAAAGTTGTATTTTTGTGAGGAAAGCGACGGGAAGGTTCCCATGAAGAAGGTGACAGGAAGATTAGGAAGCTCTTGTAATCTGTATGTTGCAAGCTTGATTTTCCAAAGGCTTGAAATCATAATGCTTATTAGTAAAGAAAATCAATAATTAATTTCCATATTTTATCCAAAACTATATTAAATACCACTTATATATATTTAAACATATTCAACATAAAATGGTGAAATAGTATGATATGAAACAGAAATGGAATGTGGAAGTGGATATGAAGGTAGATGAAATAGGCTACAATGTGGCATGAAATGGGACATAATTGGCTCTCACCATGTAGTGTGTGGGTGCCTAAAATATATTTATTTCAAAGTGTATTGGTTGTTGTAGAGATGGCATGAGGGTTTAGACTGTTATTATTGCATATACCTCTTCTTGTGTGGTATGAAAGTGGTTGTTGTGAGGCATGGGACTTATATTCTGGGTCATGGGAACATATTTACATTTTTTGTGCAAATCTAGGTTGTGTGGGATTCATTCTTAGGGGGTCATGGGGCTATTTGAAGACTTGGTGTCCAATTCTAATTATTGCATACAAGTATATGCATTCATTGAAGACTTTGTTGGGCAATAGAGTCTTTGTTGGGTGTGACTACTGGCATCACTCACAGTTTCCATTGAAAGTAATATGGGTGAGAAGAAGCATCTTCCTACACTAATCTAAGCAGGGGAGAGTTACAAAATTTCATTTTAACACCTTATGTTGTTACAATATAAGATACACATAGAGAATAATGGAAATAGAACAAATACACAAAGGCAATAACAACAGATATATGTGGGGAAACCCCTTTCAGGTAAAAAACCCCACCCTCCAAAAGCACAATACTTTCTTTATTACTTCAAACAATGAATACAAGATATCACCAAGTACAAACTTCTTCAACAAGTGTTTCTTCACAAAAACCTATTTTGGAGACAATCTGATAGCACTTCATTACCTGCAAACAAAATACGCATTCTACAGCTCAAGAAACTCAATAAATAGAGTGTTACAAGCTTCAAGAAGCATCTAGAAGGTGAGGAGCATCCAATCCACATGGCACAATATTCAACGCCTTAGACATGCATTTGGACACGTGTACAACATTCCCTTACACCCCTTACAAGGTTAAACATGCAAATATTCTTCTACCAAGCTTGGGCACCTAGAATATGCTAAAAATAGCTTATGATATATGCCTTACAATTATCATAGAATATGTCATAAATCTGCCATAGAATATGTGAACACTAAACTTGCATTTTCTCAAACATTGACAAATATTAACATATTAATCATTTTAAACAAACCAAATAAAGCATTCCTATGAGATAATTGAACATGCTAAATATGCAAACAAGATAATAAGAAACCAAAGAAGCTAATGAAAGCATTTAAAAGCATATTCAAACCCTATCCCATAGTGGGAGTGGTGCTCCTTTGATGCGGAAAGAATGCCCTTTCCCACCCCCTTTGATAAGCTTCCAAGATGAAAATGAGTGGTGAATGCCTATAGTGAGATTGCTTAAGATTGTGGATCCTTTCTTCATAGAGAAGCCCTCTATAAATAAGGTTAAAGGGTTGAAGAATGAAGAGATTGGAGGAATGTGGGACTAAACTGGGAGTCAATAGGATTGTGAGACTTGTCACAATTCTATTGGATGAGGATGGGGCACATTTTGGGGAATGTTTGAGTAAAGAGGATGTAAGAGGATTAAATGAATATGGTTGAGGATGTAAGAGAATGTGGGTGAGGATGTAAGAGAGATTAATGCCCTTGTAAGAGACAAGATGACATGTAAGAGGCATTAAATTCCTTTATAAGAGGTATTTATTGGTGTGTAAGAGGCTTTTGGAGGGAAATTGAATGAGGGGGTGGTTGGGAGGAATATTCATAGGAATATTCTATTGTGAGGATAAATAAGGTAATTAGATATTTAAAAGAAATGGATTTCATGTGCAACCTGGTTAGTTGACCATGAGTTGAGTTTGACCAAGGTTGAGTCAAAAGCTAGAGAATGGGTAATGAGGATTAGGAGTTGATTAATTCAGAATTAATCAACTTGAGTGGGTTAGGGGGTTTATGACATTTAATATAAATAATTTGATTTATTAAATAAAATGAGAGGACTTTAGGGTTTTAATTAAATACATTGATTTATTTAATTAAACATGATGAACATGAGTGAGAAGGAAGTGAATTAATCAAATAAACTTAATTACTTGATTAATAGTAGAAGTGATGTTAATTAAGAAGAATTAGATGCATAATTCCAGTCAAGCCTATTTGAGTATCTATAGAATCTATCATAGGATCTGTAAGAGAATCTATCATAACTGACTAAAAATAGTCGACTCTCTTACATCTTGTCATAACCCATCTTGGGTGCCAACTTTCTCCATGCATTGAAAGATGCCTTATGATGCGTCATAAAATCTATCATATGTCATAGATTCCAAAGTGGGATGCCTATGTCCACTTGGGATGATGATGTGTCATCTAGTCACCTCCAACGAGGATGCCACCCAGTCCGTGGGTCCCAATTTGTGACATGACACCATAGGCATCTAAATAATATAAATAAAATACATTAATTACATCAATTTAAATCAATGTTAGGACTCTAAGGTTGAGACACCTTAATCCCAACATTCTCCCACTTATCGAAGACCTACTAAGAGACATATGGAATCACCTTCTCAGGGCCCCAAGGCCCATGGAATCATAACACCATTTGAAATTCTTTGTGCTTATTGGTTTCATCAATGCATCTGCAACATTCACCAAAGTGTCAACATTTTCCAGGTTCACCTTCCCATCTTCTACCATATCACGAACTAAATGATACTGAACATCGATGTGCTTTTTTCTGGCATGGAAGGTAGGATTCTTTGCTAGAAAAATCACATTGTGACTGTCACAACAAATAATAATTTGTCCTACATCTAAACCAATATCAGAAAATAATCTCTTAAGCCAAATAGCTTCCTTATAGGCATGAGTGGTTTCCATGTACTCTACCTCTGTCATGTAAAATGAAACTACAACCTGTTGCTTACTCATCAAACTGATAGCACCACCAAACATCATAAACACATAACCATTAGTGGATATTTTGTTGTTAATGTCACCTGCCCAATCTGAACCCACATATCCTTGAATGCTCACAGAATGTTGAGGTCTAGTAGGATAACCATGAAAACACAAGGCATACTTGAAACTGCCTCATAGATATTTGAACACTCTCTTAACTACATCCCAATGCACTCATCCAGAATTAGCCATAAACAAACTAAGGAATCCCACTGCTTGGGCAATTTCTGGTCTCATACACACCATTGCATACATCAGACTTCCAATTGTACTTACATATGGTACTCTAGTCATGTCCTCCATCTCAATAGGAGATTTTGGACAATCATTCATAGAAAGCTTTGTGTCTTGCATCATAGGAACAACTAAATGTCTACAATCTACCATGCTAAATCTTTCCAACATTGAGTTCACATACTTGCTTTGGCTTAACCAAATCTTTCTATTAGCTTTGTCTCTTGTGATTTTCATTCCCAAAATGTACCTAGCTACAACTAGGTATTTCATATCAAACTGTACTAACAACTGAAACTTCAAAATTGAAATCATAATTTTACCATTCCCAATAAACAACATATCATCTATGTATAGATGTGTCCACATAAAAATGGTCTGAAGCACAAATTAATTAAATACTTGTTATTTAATTAATAATTTCTAAGTCCTCTACTATTATAAATAAATTGATAAATTTATTTATATGGTTCATTACCTTAATTCTTCTTTTCCAAAATCACTTTCTTCCTAAATTAATTAAATGGACAAATTAAAATAATTTGTTATTTTAATTAATTTCCCTCTTCTATTTAAATTTGAATTTTTAAATTCAAATTAGCACATGTCTCCATATTTATTCTAACCACCTCCAACTCACCTGCCACCTCACCATGTGTCACATGAAATTGAATTTTCTAAATTGAAAAATATGAATTATCATCAACAAACTTGCAACCAATTTGGACACGTGGCTTCCTCTTCTCTTTGATTCTCTTTAACACTTGTCAAAGTGTCTTATTAAAGGGAACCATCTCCCTGATACTCTCCAACCTCCTCGTGTTCCACCGTTGATGCCGCAGGATCACAATCTCGACCGTTCATCGCTGCCACATCATTCCCAACTTGGAAAATTTTATAAATAGAACACATTTCTACAGCTTTTCAACAAGTAGAATTTGACAAGTTCATGCTATAGAAATCTCATTGCAAATTGGAGAGCATTGTAGTTTGCATTTTAGTGTTTTAGTTTAGTTAGCATTATCATGGCATTTCAATTCTAGCATTTAGTTTCTTGCATCTTTTATACAACATTATCTTTAGAATAGCATCATTAGTCTTAACACCATTTTGAATTTAACAACACCTCATCATAGGATCATTTAGCATTCGAACATCAAATATCGAAAATACAAAAACATAGGCATGTAGATTGCATAATAGCATCTCATTTCTTAAGTTGTCATCTTTGCAGGTTCATGTGCAACATTAATAAGATCTAAGAGCATGAATTTCGGAGGTCCTTAAGACTAGAGAACCATGGAATGAATTAAGAGGATAGTTGTAGCTTTCAATTTTTCTATTTAGATTCCTTTTATGTAATACATTGCATGGATGTGTGTTGTTTATCATTTTGATACGCATATTTTCCACCACACAATAGGAAATAATGAAAATACGCCTATTATCAATTTTAAAGTATACACAATGGTCTGATTTAGATCTTTAAAACCCTAATGACAACACATAGGTATCAAACTTTTGGTACCACATTCTAGGAAACTGTTTCAAACCATAAAGAGACTTCTTCAGTTTGTAAACCAAATTTTCTTTACCTTTTTCGAAGAAATGCTCTAGCTGTGACATGTATATCTCTTCCAGAAAATCACCATGAAGGAACATTGTCTTCACATCCATCTATTCCACTTCTAAGTCATATGCAATTGCAAGTGACAACAGAAGTTGAATAGATGTCAGCTTCGCTACAGGAGAGAATATCTCCCCATAATCAATTACCTCTACCTAAGAAAACCCCTTAGCAACCAACCATGCCTTATACTTCTCAACACTGCCATCAAGACCACACTTTTTTTTGAAAACCCATTTACATCCAGCAGGCAAAGGTACTAGATCCCGAGTCTTATTTTTCTTTAAATTAGAAGCCATATCCTTGTCCATGGCTTGCATCCAAAAATCTGAATCATTCATACCCATAGCCTCTCTAACAGTCCTAGGCTCATCAGTATTAGTAATCAAAGAAAATATGCAACTAGAATTCAATAATGAATAACCAAACCTTTTTGGTTTTCGTCTAACTTGTGTAGACCTCCTCAAAGGCTAAGGTATAGGTTATCCTTCTTCTTCAGAACTTTTAGAGCTACTTGAGCTCTCCTCATCATCAGGTCCAATAGGAGTACTTGGTTCTTCTTTCTTTGGAGTAGGTGAAATCTGAACTACCTCCTTATTATATTTCTTCTCTTTCTATGGTTGTAGCTCAACAGAGGAATTTTTCATCTCTTTGAAAATCACACTTTTGTTGTAGAGAACCTTTTGAGCTTTTGGATCCCAAAGCTTGTACTCTTTCACACCGACACCATAGACGATAAAGATGCACTTAACAGCTTGTTCTCCAACTTAGAACTTTTCTCAATTGAAACATGAGTGTAAGCTTCACGACCAAATACTTTGAGATGTCTCATCAAAGGATTTTTACTAGATCACGCCTCCATGGGTGTCTTACCAGCAAGTGTTGATGTAGGAGATCTATTGATCAAATAACATGCAATGGCTACTGCTTCAACCCAAAAATTTTGCTCAAGGCTAGCATCACTCAACATACTCCTGGCCCTCTCCATCAACGTTCTGTGCATCCTCTCTGCAACTCCATTTTGTTGTGGAGTGTAGGGAGTTGTCTTGTGTCTCTCAATACTGTGATCTTTACAAAACTTGTCAAATTATATGGAACAAAACTTACTGCCATTATTAGTCCTCAAACGCTTAATCTTTATGCTAGTCTAATTTTCTACCAAGGCCTTAAACTCCTTAAACTGACTAAAGACTTCATCTTTGCTTCTGAGGAAATAAAGGAATGTCCTTCTACTGTAATCATCTATGAAATAAATAAAATATATAGATTTTTATAACGAAGGAACATTTACAAGACCAAAAACATATGAATGAACATAGTCCAAAACCCTAGAAGACTAATGAGAACTAGAGTAAAAAGAAACACAGTGTTGTTTTCCATATACACAATGTTCACAAAAGTCGAACTCGAGATTACAATCATCAAGACCTTCAACAAGGCTCTTATGTTTGAGGGTTCTAAGACCCTTCTCACCAAAGTGACCAAGTTGTTGGTTCCATAACATTATCTTCTCTATAGGAAGCTTCATTTCCATGGAATGAGCACCCTTAGGTACCCAAAATGCACGACCATCAGATGTAGCTGCAACATGCTTCTTCTCTACATGATTTGATGGTGAGGATGAAGAATCCAAAGATCTCTTCTTCAGTAAATAAGAATGACTATTGCATTATACAATGCATGCATCAAGCTGAAACAAAGTGCCAATATGAACTCCCTTAGCCAACACCATAGCTCCTCTTGTCATCTTGTATCCTCCACCAAAGAAAACAACTTGCACTCCCAAATCATTCAATTTACTTAAAGAAAGCAAGTTTTGTGCCAAACCTGAGATATTGCAAGACACCATCAATCCCCTTCACTCTTCAATCAGAAAATTTGATTTTGACTCTTCCATGGCCAACAATCTTTAGATGTGATTCATCACCCAGGTACACCTCTCCACCATTGTACTTCTCATACTTCGAGAACCAATCTCTATGAGAAGTCATATGAAAGGATGCACCTAAATCTATCAACCACACATCATCTAATGCATGGGCTGCCAAGGCTACAATAAATGCTTCTCCATCATCTTGGGATGATTTCACAAATTCAGAATCAGAGAAAGACTTATTTTTCTTCTTCTTCTCCTTCTTGCAATATTTTTGAATGTGACCAATTTCACCATAATTCTAACATTTTTCCTTGGACTTCTTACCAGGAGACTTAGATTTCTCATCTTTCTTTTTGCTTCTCTCTTTTGGTCTGCTACAGATAGCAAGGGCCTCCTTGGCCATCTCAAAAGACTTCCTTTGCATCTCTTAAAAAAATAATGAGGCAACAAACTCATCCATCTTGAAGGTCGAAGTAGTGCTTCCAATAGCCATTACCAGGTGATCCCAAGAGTTTGGCAACAAATGCAAAAGGAGCCTGCAACGATCTTGTTCATCAATCTTGTCTTCAACGGAACCTAGTTGTGCAACCAAGATGTTAAATGCATTTATATGATCTGCTACAAACCCTCCATCTTCCATTTTCAGAGAATACATCTTCTTTCTCAGGAAAAACTTGTTTAGTAGGGATTTAGCCTGATAGATATCACCAAGCTTCTTCCACAGAGAAGCAAAAATTTTCTCTTCATGGACATTCAGGAGGACAAAATCAGCCAAACAAATTCTAATAAGACCCTTGGCTTTCCTATCCATGAGATCCCAATCTTCTTGTTTCATGCCTGATGGTTCGATTCTAGAAATAGCAACCCATAGGTCACAGCCTACGAGCATGTCTTCCATTTTGAGCTTCCACAACTCAAAATTACCACCATTAAATTTCTCCCTCTCAATCCTCCCATATGTGCCTGCCATCTCTTTCCTGCAACAAGGTAACGAAACAAACACTTTTGCAAAACTCCCACTGAAATAGAGATTAGCTCAAAAAACCCTTCTAACCAACAAAGGAACCAAGGATGGCCAAGCTCTGATACCAACTGAAAGGAAGTCAAGTGAGCGGAAACAACTTCCTACACTAATCTAAGCAAGGGAGAGTTACAAAATTTCATTTTAACACCTTATGATATTACAATATGAGATACACATAAAGAATAATGGAAATAGAACAACAAGTACACAAATGCAATAACAACATATATACATGGGGAAATCCCTTTCTGGTAAAAAACCCCACCCTCCAAAAGCACAATACTTTCTCTATTACTTCATATAATGAATAGAAGATATCACCACGTACAAGCTTCTTCAATAAGTGTTTCTTCACAAACACCTATCTTGGAGACAATCCAACAACACTTCGTTACGTGCAAACAAACTATGCATTCTACAACTCAAGGCACTTAATAAATAGTGTTACAAGCTTCAAGAAACATCTAGAAGGTGAGGGGAATCCAAATCCACATGGAACAATATTCAATGCCTTAAACATGCATTTGGACACATGTACAACATTCCCTTACACCCCTTACAAGTGTTAAACTTGCAAATATTCTTCTTCCAAGCTTGGGTGCTTAGAATATGCTAAAAATAGCTTATGATAGATGCCTTACAACTGTCATAGAATATATCATAAATCTTCCATAGAATTTTTCATAGAATCTGTAAGAGAATCTGTCATAACTGACTAAAAATAGTTGATTCTCTTACACCTTGTCATAACCCATCTAGGGCACCAAACTTTCTCCATGCATTCAAAGATGCCTTATGATGCATCATAGAATATATCATATGTCATAGATTCCAAAGTGGGATGCCTATGTCCACTTGGGATGATGATGTGTCATCCAGTCACCTCCAACGGGGATGCCACCTAGCCGGTGGGTCCCAATTTGTGACATGACACCATAGGCATTTAAATAATACAAATAAAATACTTTAATTACATCAATTTAAATCAATGTTAGAACTCTAAGGTTGAGACACATTAATCCCAACATCCATCACTATACAAGGTGTTGTTATCCCTTATAGGCCAGATGTGAAGGTTCCAGGTTAGAGCATCAATGTTACAATAGTTGTTCATTGTGTGCACAGATCAGAATATTAATTAAATGTAATTTGTTCATTGTTGTTGCACAGTCTAGAATATCATTTATCTATAAGTTTTTCCAATACCATTGCTCAGTCAGAATGTAAAGGTGGCTGTAGTCTTTGCCAGTATATATATCTTTTGTAATACAATCATTTAGCACTATATAAGGGTGTGATTATTAATATAAAATTTGTCCATGCATTTGAGTGTATATTTTAATAATTTTATGCAATGTATTGATATAAGTTTGACAAAATGAAACCATATGGCAAATTGGAAAAGAAAACATTTTGAAAAATCGTGCAAAAATCAGTAAGGGATTTTATAGTTTAGGAGGACAAGGCAAGGTTTTGACTTCTATTTTTGCTTTTGTCCTTAAGATTTTTATCAATTGGAGGAACCCATGCATGCTTGTATTTGGTTTGTTGTGTTAGCATCTCATATGACCACAATAATGTCCCTTGCTACACTAGTGACTTGTATTGTCAAGATGAATCCTCCACAATTGTGATAATGTTCCATTCAACTATGGTAGCTTCCTAATAGTGTTAGTTTGAGTTATGAAAGTTTTTTGTATTAGGAGTCTTAGAGGTGTCCAACTTAAATAGTTAGGTGTCCTAAGTGTCAATTTGCTAGATCATCCCAAATAGAATAAATATAGTAATTTTTTATTAAACAATATTTATGCTAAAATTAAAAAATGAGTTTTTGAGTGAAAAATAAAAAATGGGTTTTTGAGAGTCTACCTGCAGGTGCATGTAGTTCAATGAGGTGAATGATGTAGTTGGTCTTTGAACAAATCTCCTCAACTCAACAGGGTGTTTCTAGAATCCAATAGTACTCCAACATAAATGGTCAGGCCCCAATTTTTAAAAAAATTCTATTTACCAATTTTGATCAAATAGTGTTCAGTAGAAACCTTTTCAACCAATAACCCTGGACCACATCAGTGTCATGTCGCCGCCACCTGGTTTCGATCAAAACATCTTTGTCTGAATACCTTCCAATTGAAAATAGGTCGATAAGAACCATTTAATTGGCCAAAAGTGTGACACGGGTTTATACTTTTACCCTAGATCTAAGCTAGGTAATCAAGATATGATTATAACTACTCTTTAGAATAAATTTATTCAAATGATCCAAAATAGTCAAAAGGAAATAGTGGTTATGAACATGTAGTAGCGTAAATGCCTCGATATAGAGGACGCAACCTCTAAAATAAACCCACAAGAGGAAGCAAGATGTGAACCCAAAAGTTCTCTTGGAGTAGATTACTTATCATAGTTACATCGGCCACCCCATTACTTCCCATCAAAGACCAACCATATTTATGATGTCATAAAAACATCATTACAACCCATTTTATCTAAGAAATAGTCAATTAAATACAATACAAAGACATGCACCACACAAAGGCACGTCTCATGAAAAGAATATCTAGTTGCACAACCTTTGCCTAAATCATACATAGCTTTAGTGTTGGTTATTTATTTTCTATGGCCCCATGTTGTTATGCATAGTGTTCATAGTGTGGCAAGTGTTCACATGCAACAAAACAAATAAACAAATAAACGTTGGAGAAAGTTAGAACCATTACGTAAAATGAATTTTAATAGAATATTTTAGGGTAATACATGATATAATTTATTAGTATAGAGTTTAATCAAAATTATTCAATTAGTCTTAATATATTTTATTTACAAAATTATGGTAATATTTTGTGCACCAAGGATTAAGTTTTAAAACCCATTTCGTGCATATTCATAACATATTACATGCACATAATGGAACGAAAATAAGTTTTGCATAGTAACTAGTCCCTTCCATTGTAACAAGCTAGAAATTTAAATTTGGATTAGAAGGTAGAAGATCAAGTATCATGTTGTGCAAATACGACCACTTTTTATTTGTTGCACTTAAAATCAAGAACAAAATAGGACAACCAAATTGGATGATCATATAAAAAGTCTTTCGATAATTTATCTAAAATGATTTTTGCCACAAAAAATTTAGTTAAATCAAATTAAGTGATTTGATCCCAATCAAAATAACAAAATTTTGACAATCCATAAATTTCAAAATCTTACATTTGAAAAAACATAAATAAATATAAGAAATAGTGATTATTAAGATTTGATTAACTACAAATAATATTCCTACATACAAAATATTACATATATCTCCCTCACAAAAAATAAAAATCATTTACTCATAATTTCAACTTCAAATTACTAACAATTCATTCAATATACACTAACTTCGATTAGGCCTACCATAAAAAAATCTTTATAATTTTCTGATTAATTAAAAATTACCCCGGTTACATAACCTATCGCGCGCCCATTACTCGTTAAGTATGTTTGCTACTTCATATTGAGAGTGAGTTTATCCGATCTAGATAAATCTGCTGGTAAGACAGCTGAAGATTCATGTCAACCAAAGAAACATAAAGTCCTCCCCTGCATGCATATCGTTGCTCTCACTTGCAGAAAGCCATGGCAGCTGGATTTCTGCTGGCCAATTTCAACCCTAAAATCCAACTACAAAACTTGTGTACATCCAGAATACCAAATATCAATTCTATTACTGCAAGCAAGACATGTAGATTCCTCAGACCCCTAAGATCAACTCATCGTAATGACAACAACAATAATTCTCTTCCTTCCTCATCATCAGATGAACCCACTCAATCAAAACAAGTTTTAGCAGAAGATGATGGTATCCAGAAAATAAAAATGGAGGTTTCCCCTTCAGTCCTGAAAGCTTTGGAGGAAGGGGGTGATGGGCTGATTGAGAGAAACAGGTTGAAGAGGGCAGCTCGATTTGCGGCAACTCAAAATCCCACAGAAACACCAAAAATTCCATTCAAGGAAGAGGTCCATAAACAAATCTACGAAGATTTCCAACTAGGCATGCCAAGGCTTGAGAAATCAGGTAATCTGGAATTTTTCATGCTTTTGCAATTAATGCAGCAGTTTACTGGTTCAGACATTGTTGTTCCATCCACAATATATATAGGGCCGAAGCCCATTGATGAAGATCTTATCGAAGGGTCCATGGCTTCTCTTTTCGTTGTTGCCCTTTTGAGAAACCTGGGGGGCCTTAAGTATGAAAGAGACAAAAAGTGGTATTTAGAGAGATTAGTTCTTTTGATTGTGTATAATTATCTAGTAGAGCAGTTGCGGATTGAAGTGGACAAGAAAAATAATTCTAGGGCTGAGAAATTAGCATCAACTCTTGCCCAGGTGGAGCCCCTGGTTATGACTGTTGAGGCTCCAGAGTTGCTTATTTTACGTGCATTCAAGAGTTCAGGGTTTACCCCAGATGGCAGGATTGTTAGGTATGAGGATGGATTTATATTCCCTGGAAAACTTGAGGGACATCCAGATGATGCAAGCAGTCAGATACAACAGTACATGGACTCGACTGGTGAAGATAATGTTGTTATTTTGATGAAGTCAAGGAAGGACCCCAATGAGTCTTGGTGTGTGATTGCTCCCTGGTCATGGCTTATGGGATTCGTCCTTCCTGATAGTATCTACAATTGGATTTGTGTCTTGTCACTTCTAGGCGCATTTGTTGGAGCGCTGCAGTTCAGTCATGCAGATCCAGGGCTGGAACCCATTTTGTGGGAACCCATAGTAATTCCGAGTTTGCTTTTAAGTGTAGTAGGGGTAGGAACAGGGGCAAGATGGCTTGTAGCCTCAAAGTATGATGTTGCCAACCTGATCAGATGGCCTGCTGTTTTTCCATGCGTAGGCCTAGGAACCATGGGAGCTGTAACAGGCTACAAAGGCTGTCTTCCCAACAGAAGCATTTTTTTGAACCTTTCCCTAGCTAGTATTTTCAGTTCCTTGGCATTTTCTTCCCTTCTTGTTTTCATGGGCTATTCAGTGGGTTCCTTGAATGCATTTTCAGATCCTGTTGTGGACTTCCATGGCTACTTTCTGGTTCCTTTGGATATGTTTTCACATTCGAGCTTCTTCACCTTCTTGCTGAGGAAACTGTCCGTTGCCAGCTATATGGAAGAAATGGGAAATCTAAAATTTGTCATCAGCCCTATCTCTCTTTCTGGCTTGTTAGGGCTTAGCTTTTGCGCTTTCCAGCTTCTTCCTGTAAGCAGATCTGATGGCTCCCGCATACTAGAAGCAATACTGGGTAGAGAGGCTAAAGGTAACATTTCCATGATTGTGCATATCCTATTAACAATATGCTTTATGCTAAAAAATCCTCTTTTGGGTTTTGCCTGGTGGTCATACATTGGATTTTCTGGGCAATTTGATGATCTGTTTCAGAGAGAGGAGGTTACCGAGCCTCCTTTATATGGCAAATTGTTGGGGTTGGGTCTTGTATTGTCTGCTTTTGCATCCTTTGTCCCAGTTCTGTGGTGACTTGGGTCAACGGTGTGGCTTTTTAAACTGTCCTGGTAGAGTATTAGAAGATGTTTACAATAACTAATGTGTACAGTAAAGCAGTTGCAATATTCTATGCTGTTCGTTTCTGTAGACAAATCATCCTGCTGTTGGATCATCTTGTGGTGTATTAATTTTGCACGGATATTCTCAAAGCCTCATAGTTAGTTGGATCTCAGTTAATTTTGCATATCTAGTCAATATCGTTTCATTTAGCTGTATTGTAACATTCTCCCATGTTGTTGCCTTTACAACTCTAGAAGCATAGTAGGGTACCTGCAGACATTTTTCAGTTATAATGCCGCCTTTCTATCAAATCTAAATTTTCTGCAGATACACGGATAACAACTGGTGGGCAAATATAGCAATTATTCTATTAGGGTGGAATATTGTAGTCTATTTAGTAACTTAACCTAATAACTGTTGTATTGAGTTAAAGACAAGATCTATATGGCATAGCTTCTTTAATTTAAACTTCACAGATATGCTCTTAACATCTGTCTGAACTCAAACGTGTGGTTTTAGTTTCTGAGCTTTTCCCATATCCCAGTATAATAGATTGCTGGTTTCTACTGGGTTGTAGTTTCAGAGCTGAACTTCTACTCTGTATTTGTTATACACTATCATTACGTTATTACAGGGTTATTCAATTAAGAATATATCATATGAAGAAAAAAATTCTTTGATGTTAACTATCAGATGTATATCCTAAAGATAGATTGATAACCTTGTTCATAAGTAAACTGCAGAGCGAACTCTATGCAGTTATTCTTCCCAACTTCCAGGTAACTGTAAACATTCTAAGCATATGCATTATAATTCTATTCATTCTTTCTGTTTGGTCATATGCATTATGATGGTAAGCAATACATACGCTCATACGGGTGTTTAATTACTGAAAAGATTGGTGTGAGCTAGAAGTATATCTAGGATCTTCATTTATTTATTTGATATATATATATATATATATATTTTTGTAACTCTAAGATCTTGCTATGACTTTTTACTTTTTCGACAGACCTTAAGGTCTAAAAAATTCATTTTCTGAGCGCTATCTCTACAACAGCTAAGATTGCATCTCATTCTTTTCACTTTTGGATTAGTCAGTAACAAAATACATGCAAATGAACTGCCATGATTTCCATTTGGATCTGCTCAAAGTCAAAATATAGTTTCAAGCTAACTACATTACTCAGACTTAAAATTTCTGGTTAAGCCATGTTTGCAGCGCTTACCCCTTATCCACATCTTGTTCCATCTCAGGCCAAGAGTAGTTTCTTTTTATATATAAAAAAGTGATATGAAATCAAGAGTGTGTTACAACAGGGACATTATTAGTATTTCAAAGTTCAACACATTTGAGGGATACATGACCTCTACTTCTAACGCAGTTGTTCATTCATTCAAGTGAAATAATAGGTTGTGCAGCATTTCCTTCAGGCATGTGCTGATGGATATTATAGGTACGCATAAAGAAAGTAGGTATCATGCATATTATCTCCTTTTGGCTAACTCGAGTCCATTTTTATAGTGAGCTAATGTATTAGCAATCAATCTTCTGTTACTCCAAGCATTAGCCATTTTATTTTCATTTTAGGGGTACATGATGTATTTCACAATCATAGTCAGGAGAGGATTCCGTCTGAAC
Source organism: Sequoiadendron giganteum (assembly GCA_007115665.2). NCBI lineage: Eukaryota > Viridiplantae > Streptophyta > Pinopsida > Cupressales > Cupressaceae > Sequoiadendron > Sequoiadendron giganteum. The sequence continues at coordinate 621,334,370 of CM021109.1, read as the reverse complement.
ATGAGATTGCTTAAAAATGTACTTAAGGCAAAGCTATTCAATACCTTGGATAAATTATCTGCCTGCTAAATAGTGCTTCCAAATCTGAAAGGCATGGACATAAAAAATAAATTCTAAGCACGGGATGAGATAGTGTTAGTTTTTCCGAGCAGTTGTCCTTCAGCAGGGTAAACCCTCCAATACAGTGTAGCAATCGGTTTTTAGTTTTTGTTTTAGCTTTTCCTATCTTTAGCTGGATGCAGATCTCTTCTGCAATTTTGTAAAAGCGTGCTGTTTGCTTTTCTTATATTTAGGTTGGATTCTAAATTACGTGAGAAGCTGCTGTTCTTATTTTCGAACAAGGCATTTTGTTTCTTTAATTGCTTTTCTGCTTTAGTTTTTTTCCTTCTAACCTAGGTGCTCCACTGAGATGGAGATATTTCATTTGTAAACCCTACAGTTCTCTTGTTCTTTAAAAGAGACCCAGGGCACATAATTAGAGAGAGAGAGAGAGAGAGAGAGATATGGTATTTGAGTGTTGAACAAGTGCAGTGTGATTTTTTCTGTTTTAATAAAAAGATAGATACAGTTTTGAGAGTTCAAATTTGTGAGTATTTATTGCATGTATTTTCAGCAGTGTGTTTTTGTAGATTGATGTACTTAGTTATGCTGTTCTGATTTTGGAGTTTTTGTTTTAAGCTATTTTGCAGTTAGAGTTAATTTTTTGAGTGCAAAATCCGCTTACTATAGTCTAAAAACTGAACAGACAATTTTGCTAAGTTGCTAACAATTTCTTGGACTTATAATAGACTATCATATTGTCTTGTCTTGTAATTCCATCGATGTGTATTCCGCCATATATAACTCAGTAAGATTCATTGTACCTACTGCAAGAACAGTTACTGTCATTTTTTCAAACTTGTTAATGTTTTTATTCCAATCTTGGTGATGAAGTATAATGCAACTGTAGGAACATATGAAATCATGACTATCTAAATTTGTCTGTTTCAATGAGGCATCAGCTTGGGCAATGGATTGGTACTCGTCTCAACATTGGTAGTGACCATTCTAAAGCTATCAATGGGGCATTTCCTAAGAAATGCACAAATGTTTCTTCTAAATCCATGTCCTTTTTGAGTTTCCTAGTCCTTCCTTGAGGGTGGGCTTTCTTTTGAGACTTAGCTGTTGGCTTTGATTTTTTAGCATAGTGCTTGGGCTAGAGAATCAAGACTTCTAATGTGCCTTTTGTAATACATTGAAATCTTGGATCTGGTTATTGTTTTTGAAGCATCGGTGGTTGATGTGATGAGCAGTTTATCATAGTTTGGTGTAAGGGAGATACATGATTGAGCTGGAGCATTTGATTTTTTGGTCTCAAGCTAGTTTTGAATGGCTTTTAATGAACCCTTGGCTGTCTAATTTTGATGTCCCCTCCTTTCTAGGTGGTCAAAGCATGAAAAGAGTGATTTTAAAATGTTCCTGTCTAGTGTGTGTTGAGGTTAACCTCTATATGCACACGGCCTTGAGAAATTGTCCTCAATCTACAAGACTTTGCCTTTGTGATTGGACAATTGTGTTGAGTGTTTTTGCTCAAGACAACACAAACAAACCACAAAGTGTTCGGTCTTTTTTGAAAGGAAATCTAACCTAGGAAATTTCAGAAAGATAACCCCAAGGTTTCGGTAGTTAGGTCTTGACTTTGCAAAAAACTGTTGTGGTTTGATGATTTGTTGTTTTAACAAGGAGCCTTACAACTATTTAGTTGGATTGAATAATGAGGTTTGAAAAGGTTTGAAACTAATATGAAACCCTAGCTACGTTTCCAAATATGGGATCTAAAAATGAACTTTAACATCTAATATGGCAATTGTGTGATGCTTTTCTTCCTAAACTAACTTGATTTTCAAATAAAATGCAAAAGACAAGGTGAGAAGGGATCAAGTAAAGAAAACCTAAAGACAATGAAAATAATGATTTAGTGTTGCAGATAGATGGATCCCTCATAAAACCAATACATGTTTAATCAAAGATTCGACTCACAACGTTGCAAGAACAATGCAATCTTCAAAGGAATGAAAGATCTTCAAATCATGAAAATTCATTTAACTACCCAATTTTTGTGCAATTCAAACAAATCTTCACAATTAAACCAACATTAAAATAAAGGCTCAAACTAACTATACAAAGTAATTTTATTTTTTTAAGCAAGAGGCATAGTGCCTATATATATATATATTGATAAAGAATATTTACAATAAGTATTATGAGCATCCCTGTTGGATTTCATATTACCTATACTATAAAATTTGAAGCATGCTAATACAAAAGCTAAATCAAAATGTTTCAAGCTAACTAGCCTATACAATAACAACTTTCATGCTTGTATTTTACAAAACCAGGCCTACTACAACATGTAGTCTATGGTTTATATCAAAACCTAGCAAATAGAAAGTATATCAAAAAGCCCTTTAACCATATAGGCGGCTACTATAAAAGTTCCCCATTTTGTTACTCTGTTTCCATGAAGTCTGGACTACCAATTTCAAATTGACCTTCTAGCAAATTATTAGTTGCAATAGGAGCCATCCATGTGCTAAAAGTTCGACCACTTTGTGGCTGTGCATAGGCACACAATTGTGGTTTTGAGCTCCCACCAAAGTATTCCGGAGGCAGTTCATTCAGGTTGAAGGAAGGATAAATTGCTTTTGCTTGAGGTTGAAAAATGCCAGTTGTTGAACTTCCAACCTCTTGTGCACTGGTTTGAATATTATACCCAACCCCTTGCTGTTGGAATGTTGACATGTTATTTTCAGAACGATTTACCAAAGGCTGGCCATTTAGATCTTCAAATTGTCGAGCATGTTGATTCTCATACTGTTGTGGCTGACTACCTCCCTTTGTATTTGAATGTGGTTGTAGATTGCTTTGAGTTGGAGGGTCGTGCTCATGCATAAGCAGAGCCATAATTGCCTGAACTTTTTCCTTTGTTCTCTCTACAAACCCCGACTCAAATTCCCTTGAAAACCTTTTGAGAGTTACCAACATGAAACTTGAATCTTGAAGAGACAATGATTTAATAATTGCAATAAAAAGCTTTTGATAAGCTGACCGATGAAGCATAAAGTGTCTAGGAAAAAGGCCTCCCACATAACCATGGTCTTTCCACAAATCATAACCTTGACATGCTTTAGTAAAAACATCCCATTGCAGGTATTCTTCATTTACTACCTTTTCAATTACTTTCTCTACTAAATCAACATCTTGTAGCAAATCCATAATGTTTGAAATGAAAATTGATAGAAATTGTGATGGATATATCACCCTTTTAACTTCTGGCCTCAATATCTTAGCTCCCAGAACCCTTTTTACATGCTTCTTGAACGTTTCACAGTGATCTCTAAAGACCAGATGTAGCTCCGCTTCTCCTATTTCTTCTGCAATTGGCAATTCCCATTCATTGACTTGCATGAAGACTCTGTAATTCCTCGGAAAGAATTCCATTATAGCCTGCCTACACTGCTCACTGAGAGAAACTGGTACGTAGAGCTCGCCACTGCTGGAAGTGTCATGTTCAAACATATAAGAAACAACAAACAATATTCCTCGCACAAGATATTTATGCTTGACGCTTATACAAAAAATCAGATGCGGATCTTAAAACATAGTTTTTGAAAGGCTTGATTTACCATACAAGAACATTATTGCATCCAATATTGCATCGTACAAATTAACTTTATCCATCTCTCTAAATTTAGTTGTTCTAATTTTCTTTATAAAGATTAGAACTAGAAGGAATTTAGAATGACGATGTTTGCTTGAGATACCAAATTTTGGATCTTTTGCCACCGATTAGATTCAAGGTAATACTTTGTACTTTGCACACATGCCAAATACTTATTTCTAGGTAATCCTTGAAAACATGCAATACACTGTATCCTGCACATAGCATAAAATAGTTAAAAAAAACTTTTTTCGCCCTAAACTTACATCATGTCACAAGGATTTGGAATGGCATAAGACTTTAATGAACTGCACACATGTGTTTTCCTTGTAACCAAACTTGTACCATGAACATTTTTGTGAACACCCAAACCTCAAGTTTACTTAATACGAATAAAAGGTGCCTTTTCATGACACTTTAAAATATTTGCTATCTGAACCTGTACCCCTCTGTATTACCACTTGCAAACCACTGGAACACGCACTGCAACTGACGTTTTGATGACATGATAGCAGGATATGATATCTAAGTAAGCATCACGTCCAACTAAGTTGCCCTTTACTTTCATTATACACTCGGCAATCACAATGAACTAACTTGATTGCGTAATCTCTGTACTTGTAAAATATCGAAAACTTTTGATTATGAAATACAATTGCTCCAATTAATATTATATCCACAACCTGGTTCGCCATCAAAGACATTTGATTGGAGTGTCAAGTTTCCTCTTTTGACAACAAAACTTCTAACCTAGGATGAATCTTTCCTATTTCCACAACATGAGAAATTTCATCCTCTGATTGGTCACATCCATAATTCGCCAAAAAATCTGCCACTACATTGCCTTCCCTGTAAGAATGAAGAATTTGATAGCTACCTAACTTATCAAGCATGGACCAGATATTGCTTTACAATATAACCTAGCCTCCAATTTTGGATCTTACGCTCCCAACAAGCATTGATTAGAACCAATGAATCCCCTTCTAGTTGTATATTGGGAAGATTAAAAGTGAGTTAATTTTACCCCTTGAAGTAAAGCTTGAGCCTCTGCTAAATTATTAGATCCAGGCATCAGCTTAAAAGACTTTGCACTGAGCACTAATCCTTTATGATTTATGATAACCACACCTGCACCAAATAGGCCCGAGTTTCCCCTCGACGCTCCATCAAAATTAACCTTGTATGCACCTGGAGGAGGAGGGATCCAAACAATAGAACTTCTATTAACTTTTTGCAAAGGCTGATGTAAACTACCTTTGAAAGGCAAATTTATAAGGGCCATGATGACAATATTTTTGAATCCCAATCTGTAAAGATCGAGCCCACATTCTTAGCTTTTTGAACATATGCATATACAGACCTTGAAATGGATTGTTCTAAGTTACTTAAAACAAGTTGAAGAATGAACTTTTCTTTTTTGAATATGCACTTATTTCTTGCCCACCAAATAGCCCAAACCACAGAGGAAGGGATAATACTCCAAATGCTTGCAAAGAAAGCAAATTTATATAACTGAGGCCAGCTAGTAAATAACTGCCAAAGAGTGTTTGTGAATGGAAATTGCCATTGCAACTTTGAAACAACATATTTCCAACAAGACTGGGCCAAGGGGCATGATATGAAAAGGTGATTTATATCTTCTAGTTCTTGCTCACAGAGCACACATTTAAAAGGTTGAGCAATTCAAAGTTTTGCCAACTTATCACTTGTTAGGATTTTATGTTTTATTGCTAACCATGAAAAACAACTTGCTTTAGGCATTACCTTTGAGTTCCAACAAAATTTATATGCTCTCTAATAATTTGATTGAGAAGAAATTTGAGAAGCTAACTTATACCCTTCTTTCACAGTATAACAACCTGATTTTGCCTTATACCATAGTAACTTATCAGGTTTAGATGAAATGAAAACTGATATTTTTCGAAGGAGAGATAGGATCTGACTTTTGAAAGCATTGTCTATTCCTTCCATTTTTCTTTTCCCGATAGAGAATCTACCTAATGAATATAATCTTTTACCTTCGGACCCCACCTTTGGGTTAATAAATTTTCCACATGCTCACAATTTAGTAAACTATTTAAACAAGGATACCCATTCCAAGAATCCTTCCAGAAGAGAGCTTCATTCCCATCATTTACCTCCCAAGTTAGATAAGGCAAAATAATCTTTCTACATGATATTAAAAAATTCCACATTGAAGACCCTACAAAAGGATTTGACACAATTAAAATTCTTGATAGATAATGATTATCCAAGTACTTGGCTTGCATGAGGCGACACCACTTTAAGTATGGCTTTGAGTACATTTGCCAAACCATTTTGGCACCTAAAGCCTTGTTTCTTTCAGCCAAATCATGAAGCCCAGCACCCCCTTTTGATTTCTCCAAACACATGGTTTTGAGAGAAATTAATGGGATTTTTTTTTTATTGACAAGATTTCCAGACCAAAGAAATTTTCTAATCAACTTTTGGATTTGAAGTATGATTGATTTTGGAGCTTTCAAAACTGACATAAAATAATTGGGAATTGAAGATAAAACTGACTTTACCAACAATATTCTCCCTAACAAAGTAAGTCATCTACCCTTCCATGATAATATTCTGGCTTCAATACTTTGAATGATCGTTTTTCAATAAGATATCTTATTCTAGACTGCAAAAAGCGGAATACCTAGATATTTGCAAGGAAGTGCTTGTTGAAATCCTAACAGCTTCACAATTCTTTTCTCAAAAATAGGGTTTGTATTAAATACATAAACTTTTGACTTTCCCTCATTTATCTTTTGACCTGAAGCACTTGTATATTTATCCAATATCGCCTTTATGTGCAAAGCTTTTGATATAACAGCTTTGCCAAAAAGCAACAAAGAGGGAATGTGTTACTGATATGTTTGTATTTGGAATGCATATTCCCTTGATGGATCCCTGATTGTGAGCTTTAAGAAGTGACCTACTCAAGGCTTCAACTAAAATAATAAATAGAAAAGGGGATAATGGATCACCTTGACGAACCCCTTGAGTAGAACCAAAGAATCCCACTGCAGAACCATTTAACAATACTGAGAAGTTAGCACCTGACAAACAGGACAAAACCCATTTACACCACTTAGAAGAGAAGCCAAATTTTAATAACACTTGTTTCAAAAAGGACCAATCAACCCTATCATAAGCTTTCTGCATATCCAACTTAATAATCATAGATGACAATTTGTTAACTGCAATTGAGTGCAAGATTTCATGGGCAACAATTGCACCTTTTGTTGTTTCTTTGCCAGGAACAAAACCCCCTTGCTCCTCAAAGATAATTTTGGAAACAAGAGGATGTAAGCGAAGATAGACAGCCTTTGTAAAAATCTTATAAATTGTGTTACAAAGAGAAATAGGCCTAAAGTCTAAGAAGGAGAGAGGGGTTGCTATTTTAGGAATGATAGCAATATTAGTAACAATAAACTTTTTCAACATACCCCCTGTTTTCCTTGACTCTTCCAATGCATTCAGAATATCTTAACCCACAAAATCCCAACATTTTTGAAAAAAGATGGCAGTAAAACCATTAGACCGGGTGCTTTGTCAAGAGGCATAGAAAAAACCACTTCTTTGACTTCATTAAAAGAGAAAGGAGCAAGCAACCTATCATTATCTTCACTTGTTATCAAACTTGGAATATCATGAAGGGGCTCTTCTCTATCCCTAACTAGCTGATCATTATCATTCTTATTGCAAGTAAGAAGAGAAGAAAAGAAATTGATACCTTCCTTTTGAATATCTTTCTCTTTTGTAAGCAAATCCCTTGTAACACTATCATGAATTGAAAAAATTGAATTCTTTGCTTTTTTTACTTGTGCTGATATTTGGAAAAAAATTGTATTCCTATCACCATCTTTTAACCACAATTCTCTTGATTTTTGTCTCCAATAAACTTCCTCTCAAAATTAATTCCTTTCATTCCTTTTGCAACTTACTTTGTTCTTCAAACAGACTGGAATCCAAACCTTCGGCAATAATAAGCTCGTTGACCTCTACAAATCTTTTGTAAACCAAGTCTTTATGCACAAAAACATTTTTAAAAACTTGTTGATTCCATACTTTTAGATGTTGTTTGATATGTTCAAGCTTCTTACTTAACTAAAACATTCTTGAATCCGAACAAAAAGGCGCATTCAACCACCGATGTCTTAACAAACCAAAAAACTTTGGATGCCTGAACCACATTGATTCAAACTTAAAAGAAGATTGAAATTTTGGTTTAGAAAATTTTCCAAGCAAATCAAGAGAAATAGAAAAATGATTAGATGTTGCAAAACACAAAATTGCTGATGATAAATCCACACCACTCAAAGTCCAATTTGAGGAAGTTAAAAACTTATCTAATCTTTCTGCAATTTGAAGACAAATTTTCCTCCTATTTGTCCAAGTGAATCCTCCATTTGGAGGTATTATATCAACAAAAGCATTATCTTGAATAAAAGATGCAAAGTATTCCATATCTTTTTTTAGTTGACAAATTCCACCCTTTTTCTCTAAAGAACTTGTAATTGCATTAAAATCCCCTGCTAAAATGTTTTTTTCTTGGCCCAACATGTCTAATTTTTGCTTCAAAGATTCCCATAATAACTTCTTACCCACCGAACTATTAGTTCCATACACATTCAATAGCCAAAAAGACAGATCAAAATACTTAACTTGCATTAACTGCCAATTCGATCCAAAAGAAATGTTGGTGATGCTTGTAGTTTTAGCATTCCGAAGTGTAATCAGACCTCCAGAAGCACCTTGGGATGGAGAATGACTAGCTTTCCATTTATTCCAATTTTTATTAATAGATTTATAAGTAACATCTGAAGTTTAAGTTTCTTGAAGAACCACTAAATCAATCCCACAAGAGTCCAATTGTTGCTTGACTTGGACCCTTTTTTCAGAGGCGTTAATGCCTCTGACATTCCAAGATATAATTCTCATTGAATCTTGGGAGAGCAACATGCTCTCCTTGGCCTTTTTTGTTTGTCATTTACAAACAATTTGACATCTAAAGTCGACTGAATACCTGCTGCAATTTCCTCTTGCACCTTATTAGCCAATGATTTTCTACCCTTCTTAGTAGGTGACTTTTTAGTTAAATTTGGGGTCAATGGGGTTTAAGAAATTGAAACTGAACACACATCATCCACTAAAACCTCCTCGCCAAATACTTCAAAAGCAATATCATCTATCATTTGGTCCCCTACTGAAAGTAAAGCTTCATCTACAAATTTTTCAAGTTCCATTTCTGATGAAACAATTAATGATTGAGAAATTGACTCATCAAAACCCTGGGGAGGTTGGAAGTGAATCGAATCAGAAGGTGAATTAAAGAAAGGGACATATGAACCTTCCAAAGCTAGTAAGTCATGCAAACTAACATTGCCCTCAACACTTTGATTGTCAAAAATCTTTAACAACTCATCACAATTATTTTGCAGACCCAGAGTCAACATTGAAGTGCACATATTCAATTGTTGAGAATTAACACACTTAACATCAAGAACCAATAGTTGAATTGAGCACCAAAAAAACTTGATTGGTGACAACAATATTTTACACCAATCAAGTGCAACAGAAACAATGAGAAAATTAGAATGAGAACTTGAAATGCTAACACTTCCACTACTGTTTTTGAAACCCAAAGAATCTGGAAATTTAACTTGCATAAAAGGAGATTTGCCAGAAACAGGACAAACCTCAACTGAAGAAGTTTGCAAGATAACCTCTGGTTTCCAAAAAGAATATTTATTACAACACGGCCCAACTGATTCCATGGAAAAACAATTGAAATTCTGAAACCACTTATAATAAAAGTCAAGAACCATTAACCTGTGCGAAATTTCAAAAAAATTGTTCATCTCCATGAAAGATGTAGAACAAACAATAGCTGAACTATGTGATAGATAATTAGCAGGAATAACATCCCCTGCCATTTCAATGTTCTCGTCCCTCATAACCATACATTTTTTGAAAGGATGAAGCGGGAAGTGACAGATGAAACAAATTTGCTTTGGATTCTCATAAACCAACTTTTGGCTCCACAAACCATAGATTGACTTAATATCAATAACAAGAGGAAGGATTTTTGTGACATCCATAAGAATACAAAGCCTAACTGGTAAATATGGATTGGAAAAAAATTGCAAATCTTGATGCAGGAAGATGCCTAACTGATTTCCCAGTATTTCAATAATATGGGACTCCCCATATTCCAACAGTAACCCTTGAAGTTGAACCCAAAAAGGTATAAATTTTACAATGGATTGGGAAGGGCAAAATTTTGGCATCCAAAGAGTAGAAAATAAACCATGACCATCACAGATCCAAGATTTTTTTCTAAACACATCATTCCTCTAATCTTTATCAGAGAAAATCACTTCAAAGAAACCATCCCCCTTATCTAAGAAGAATAACTGATTAGCTCCCTCCCAATTTTGGAAAACCCAACGTTTCAAAAAAACAAGATCCAGAGTAAATTTCCAAAACTTACAGATCAAGGCAACTTCCTTGAGATCCTGAATCTGAGGCTGCAGCATGGTCTCAGGAAGAGCAAAAGTAATGTGATCTTTCGAGCTTCGTTGTTTAGGTACCCACAACTTACCAATGTGAACCTTCCCCTGCAACTGAGATTTAAATTGCTTCTGCACTTTACCTTAATAGGACCACTTGCATTCAGAACCACTGGTGCCTTCTTTTTAATATCAATATTACTAGGAAAGGTTGTAGGAGACCGCAAAGGAATGTTATTAGGAAAGGTCGCATGACACAAATGAGACTTTGGAATGAAGGGAGACTCAGAAATGGGAATGTTATTGGGATAAGAAGCCGGAGAGCAAGCTGAAACTTCGGCATAGCTTCTTTGAAGAGGAGAAGAATGGACAGAAGACCCTGATTCAAATCCACAAATATCAAATGGAGATTGGGGTTTACAAACAAGCGATTTCCCAGGACATCGAAGCTGAGAAGAGGAACCCACCTGAAAACGGGATTGTCGAGCATCATTAACACCCCAACGAGAGCCATAATTTTCCCCTTGAGCCCCATTGGAGAAACGATAATTTATAGTGCGGGAAGAATTTTTCGAAAAATTCACATTGGCGCTAAAGTTTCAGACCATTTTTCCTCCCCCCTCAAGCAACCTCCTTTTTTCACCATACAAAGTAATTTACAATCAACAAATTACAAATAGTATGAACTAGAGATCTATCAAATATCTTCATACTTCATCATTATCATAATTGAACTTGAACTAATATTGAAGAAATGAACTATGCATACATAGAGAAGCAACAAGTGAAACACCCAATTTCAATGCTATGCTTGTATTAATTTCAAAATGTTTGGTTACAACAATTTCAGCTCAACCACCTTCACATTTGAAAGAAGATTGTTTTTTATAGAGAAGACTTACAAAACTTGAGTCAAAATCAATGTGGAGATTATCTCAACACCAATGGCCTAGATTACATTTGCATTAAATATTTACAACATATTCTCCATCCATCTCTAATTGTGTTCAATAACAAATATACCTAGAAAAATATTAAATATGTATCCTTTTTGCATTAAATATATTTTATAAAATTCCACAAAATTTGGGGCACAAAATTCAAAAAATGCTCCAACTAACTGCATTCTACAAAAATTTGTCATCTATGACACTTTTGCCTTTCGATTTTTTTTTCATTATGAACTTTACAAAAGTGGTCAAAGTTGCAATGACCTCTTTATGAGGCGAACCAGGAGCTACATGAACTTTATAGCACAATGCATCATATTCATCAATTAATTGGTGATGCAAATCCCTCCAAGAAGACTTTTGATTGATAATCTATTGAGTCTACCAAAAATTGTGCAACAATGTCTAGGAATTCTATAGATATGTCATCCATTGGATCCTTGTGGATTAGTAACCTCCATTGTTGTTTCAAAATTTCATCATTTAACTTTTCAGAGGCACTTATCTACATTTTCGTCAACTCTTACAAAGATTGGTCACAGGCCTTCAAAACTTCACTGATTTTCTCGACAATGCCTTTCACCTTGGGCTTGACCTACACCACTATCTCTCTTTTGAACTTAAGTGCATGCATCTAGTAATGTGGTTCTTTTACAAGTTCCTTCTTCAAAATTCCTTCTCGCTCTATCACTTTTGTATGAAGGCCCCTTATTGCCTCAACTTTGGGAAATACTATATTATGATATTTCTCATTGCTTGCACAGTCTTCTACTAACTTATCAATTTATTCCTTCAACATTAAGAAGTTGTGTGCTTGAACGGCTAGCGCAATTGCTTTATTACTAGTATCAATAAAACTTTTAATTCAGTTTTGTGTAGACTAAGCCCATGCTTTTATCTGCTCCATTTTGACTACTTCGTATTTGGATAGCAAAACAAGGGTTGTCACCTTCCCTGGGGTGTGCTTAATTGGCATGACCAAATGCTAGATAAAAGTCATCAATTCAGCTATTTGTGCCCTCAGCTCAGCTTTGGTAGCCTCATCTTTATTCATACATTTCAAAATATTAGATACTGAACCTTGGAATTCATCAATATCTTGCACTCTGTTTGTAGGACCAATGTCATGATATCAAAATTTGCTGGCATGATAGTGGCATTATCATTTTCACGGAAGGGGTGGCTACGTGCAAAATTTGGGATATGGAAGCATCCCTGGATATGTGAGACCTTATTTTGCCTCGTTTTTTCTCCTTCGGCCTATCAATCTGGCTCAAAATTGCCTCTAGACTCAATTGAGGAGTCTCAATTATTGGCCTCTTGCTTTTCAACTATCCTTCTAGCCATGTTGGAACAATAGCCTTATCTATTTGCTGGGGAGAGGTAGAAAATTCAGTTTGAATATTTTTTGTTATAACTTATTTGCCATGGACCTGCTCTTGCTGACCCTTAGGCACTTCTTCTGCAGTTCTTTCCTCTTCATGGCTTGCAGGCTTTTCTATTTCCACTTCAAAAATATGTCATGAAGGCTTCTTTGAATGTTTCGGTGTAGTTGACCTTCATCTACTGCTGAGAGGCCTACCATGTCTTCCCTCTCTTGCTCTACATCTACTTCAGGATTTGATTCACTCTGAATAGGAGGTGGCTCCATAATTGTAGAAGAAGGGAAAGGGGATTGAGCCAATTGGTTCAAAAGAGATGTTGACCTTAGAAAGAACAAAAGTAGCTAACTCCCTTGGTAGATTAGAGAGGTGGGAAAGGAAGGTTTGAGGAAGGTCAAGGGAAGTAGAAGGGGCTAGAGTAGAAGGGGTGGTAGAATCTATGGTGGACATAGTAAATTGGGGAAGAGAGATGGATGTGGAAAGAGGATTAGGTGATGGAGAAGATTCAATTGATATAGGAGTGGTAATGGCGGTAGTGATGTCCACTAAAATATCCAGTGGAGGAGGTGAAGAAAGGGAAGACGAGGGAATGGTAGAGGGAGGAATAGTAGATGGTGGAGAAGGTGTGGATGATGGTGGAGGAGATGGCGGCATAGAAGATGAAGGAGGTCAGGGCGATGAATCTATTAGAGTAATCATGCATTAGCTAATAATTAATTAATCTTTAATTAATTAATGATTAGGCTAATTTATTCTCAAGCACTTAAGCTAAACTTAGGAGTGATTTTACTCTTTCATTAGTTGAGCTATTATTAGGTCATTTTGTCTCATTGCATGAGATGTTGACACTTGTCATGATCTGATCCCTTTCTCATTTAAGGTTTATCTCTTTGATTTGGCCTAATGGTGGAGAACTTGTACTCTTGAAAGCGAGGTCACAAGTTCAAATCTTGCAAGGGGTAAGGTATGTACACCTCGTATTGTGGAGCACAAGTTAGGTGTCTCCCTCATATTGGGAGTATGAGGAGTCCCATATACTGTAAGCCATCTGTAGACCCAAAAACAGACCGCCTGGTATTGTGGACTATGAAAGGACCTTTCCTTTCCTTTCCTTTCATATAAGCACTCAACCCTCATTGTATTATCTCTTGAGATTTTGGAGTTTTATCATTTATGTTGTAGCTTTTTCTTGTTGAGGAAAAACAAATCTTTGTTTTGTAGATCTCTTACGTGGAAGGTGTCTTTGTTCGTTGTTTGATCTTGTGGCTCATGTTAATTCACAATTCCAATATGGTATCAGAGTTTGGATTCAACGAACCCCTTCGCAATTTATAAGGGTTTTCTTCAATTAGGATTACTAGGCTTTAAATTTGGAATCTCTATTGTTTTTTTTGTAATTTTTGGAGGTGGGTGAATTTTTGGTGCATCTAAGACCAAAACAAAGTCTTCCATTAGATTCAGAGTTGTTGGAAAAGTTAATTTTGCCTTTTGTTTGGCCTGATTTGACTCTAGAGGTTAGCACTACAAGGGTTTGAAACAATTGTTTTTTTAGATCCAAAGGGTAGTTGTAATTTCATAGCATTTTGAGCTGAAAAAGACCTCATTATTGCGTCTAGGAGGCCAATTTATGAATTTTGACATAAAATTTGCCCTGTTTCGATGTTGGGAGCTTCTGAGACCAAATTTTTCCCCCAAGAGATGTACAACCCCTTTACGACTCTATTCAACACACAGATAAAAAATTTAAAAAAACAAAAACCCAACCTGTCGGCTTGCCACCCACAGAGCAACACCTAGTGGGCAGTGCCCCTATGAAACCACTGGCCACAACCCACTGACTGCAACGACCTGCTAACTGCTAGCGGCTGAAGAATCGTCAGTGATAGTTGCCAACCTGCCAGCTCGACCACTTTTCTTATTATTTTTTTAAATAAATGTTGCCCTAAGGTCACATGGGCAACCAATGCCCAACCCCTGAGGGGGCCAAAAAAATATGTTTTTTTTCAAAATAAGAAAGATCAAGAAAATTGACATAGCTTTTTGCTCAATTATTGAAATTAGACAAATGAGATATTGTCGAAAAGGTGGTTCTGAGAACTATCCAATGGTGCTAGTTTTTTCTCAAATTTTGTAGCTAGTGCATTCTACAACCTGTTGAAGTCAGAGGTATTGTTTTCACTCTCGAGCTCATAAATTTTGATATATTTCTCTATTTTTTTTATTCTAGTGATGTTGAGACTGTCTCTTAGAGCTCTTCACAACCATCCATGCAATTTTTCTAGATTTCTCTCCAAGTACATTTTATTCAATTTTTGGTGATTTCACACTCTGATGAATTACTTGGACGTTGTAGTTTCTGAAAACTTTTGTTTGTGTGGGATGACTTGTTTTAGGTTATTCTACATGTATTTTCAACATTTTGTCATGTTTGGGCATTGTAAGCATGATTTGTAAGCACATTCTCCTTTGTAGATGCATTGAAATAAAGTGTCATTCTGGTGTATACTTTTTGGGGATTTTGCACATCCTGTTGTGCCTTTTGTACTCACACTATGATAAAGTGTCATGGGGGATTGTGTAAGCCTTTGTATTGCCATCACACCTTTGTCAAGTGAGTGTTCCTTCCATGATAACATCAAATCTTAGTGATTCTTGCCTCATGTGTGTGTGACCTAGTTTGCACACCCTTTTATTTGCAGGTACTTTTAGTTATACATTTAGATGTTCTTTGTTCTCCTACATGCACTTCTTGATGCAACATAGTTTCAATGTACTTGTCTTGGCTCTCTCTTGTCAGAATTATGGGGGGCTTTCTATTGTTGATGTTAAAGCTTCCTTGGTTTCATGATGGATTTAGCTATGTATCTACTATGTGTTCCTATGTACTAGGCGGACACAACGGTTGGTTACCCATGCATTTCAGTGAGATGGAGAATTTACCATATGGAAGCTCTTGCATTCCTGTTTTTGGAGGTGACCTTTCATTTTCATCTGATCAGTGTTCTTCAGACTATTGGTACTTGTGCCATTTGTATCTTTGATTTCTAAATGTTTTGCCTTTGTTTGCCATATGACCCGAGTAGTGTTGTTGGGGGAACTCATGCAAATTCTTGTATTCTTGATCCTGATCATCATTTGTTCCAAAGGAGGTTCTTCATTTAGCATTATAACAGTCATTATTTGACAGTTGTCTACAACTTCTTCATGCTTCAATGGTGTTCTTCATGTTCATATTCTTTTGGGACATTGCTTTAGTTGGAGGCTTCTTAGTCCTTCACACTATTTTGAAGGCTTATGAGTCCTTCACATTGTTTTGGAGGCTTCTTAGTCCTTCATTCGTTTTTTTCTCTTTGGAGAGGATTTTCTCCCATAGGGTTTTTCTCCTTTTCTCTGGTTGTGAGATATTAGATTGTTTGTACATGGGTACCTCACTAGGCCTTGTTTGTTAGGACCCATCATGCATTTTATTTTTGGGATTTTTAACTACTCCCTAAGTTCATCTTAAGGGGGTGTTAGAGTACAATCATGTATTAGTTATTAATTAATTAATTATTAGGCTAATTTATTCTCATACACTTAAACTAAACTTAGAAGTGCTTTTTTTTTATTAGTTGAGCTATTATTAGGTCATTTTGTCTCATTGCATGAGATGTTGACACTTTTATGATATGATCCCTTTCTCATTTAGGGTTTTTCTTTTATAAGCACTCGACCCTCATTGTATTGTGTCTTGAGATTCTAGAGTTTTATTGTTGTAGCTTTTTCTTGTTGAGAATATTGCATATTATAGTTTGCAGCTCTTACGTGCAAGGTGTTTTTGTTCGTTGTTTGATCCTATGGCTCAAGTTTTTCACAATTCTAACAAATCCCCTTTCTCTTCTTCTATGGCCTCTAATGCAACTGTCCTTGCTCTTCTGGCCCATTTGGCCTTGCCACCTTGTGCTTTGACCTTCCTTTTATAAAATTTAGATTTGGCAATGGGTTTCCTCTCTTCAGTAGTCTTCTTGGATTTTCTCCTTGTTCTTGAAGAAGTCCCCACTTCTTTCTCTTTTGAATCCTCGCTGGGATCAACTTGTTCTTTGCTTTGCTCCTCCTCACTAGAGGAGACTTCCTCTTCTTCCATTTGATCTTGTGTTAGTTTGAAATGCCTTGATCCATGAGTGTGGAGGATTGTGCTTCCACCCACTTTCGTATTCTTAATACATGTTTGTTGATAACATACAAATAAATAACTCCCTTCATTGCCCAATCGAGGAGGGGAATAGGCTCGTCAACTACTCTATTATAGTCATCCCCGACCAAAATCTTGCCATCCTCTTGTAGCTGGTCAAGAATGATCAACAAGCACAATGCTCTAACATAATCCAATGCTAGTTGAGAGTACATTCATTTTTTGACCTCAAGGTCATCCTTGCAATTTTCCCAAAAGTCTTCAATATGTAGTTGATGGCTAAATTGCTTCCCCACTTGTTTTTACATTTTTTCGTAGGGGTCAAAGTGTTCCCTCCTGCTATGAAAATTAAACCTAAAAATTTGAATCTTTTCATTCGAGGATTTAGCCGAAGGAGCAAAAGGACATTCATACATTCCCCTTTTGAATGCCAAGGGATATGGGACTCTGACCCTATGCTTGCTCTTCAAAAATTGGTGGGAGGTCCACACAATTGTCTAGTTATTTCCAACATGACAATCATTTGGGTACTTGGGCAGCTTGCATGGTGCTCCCAAGAATCCCTCCATTTTGAAATAGGTGAACTTTGGGAACTGGATTTAAACCAGTACCCAAACCTTTTAAGAATCTCCATCTCCGAAGAGGAGAGCCTTCTATTCAAATCCCCTTGTAATGTTCTAACTGTGAACATTATGAATGCATCACACCCTCTTATATTGTTTCTTCACATTTTGAGTTGTAGTTGAGGGTAGCAATCATATACTTTATAATGATTTGGACTTGTACTCATAGGAACCTTGCAAGTTGGTCCCCAATATCTAAAATTTGTTGCAAAAAAATATACTATGTATGAAGTCATCCCAAACACCCTTGACTTCTTAAATAGAGAAAACTGATGGTGCAAGTTATCACTTATCATTTGGGCCCAGGCGAACTTGGTGGGAACCCTCATAATTTCCTCAATAAAATAGAACATCCAACTTTCAAAGGTTGATATTGATGAAATCACCATCACTCTAGTACAATTTTTTTGGAAGCTAACCTACATTGGCCCTTGGCTTCTTCATCCATACATCATTAATAGTTGTCATGCAATTGTCGGGACTTTCATCAAAGACTTGGATAGCTTGCTATCAGGTAGCCACAACCATGTTTGAGAAGGAGGGAATCATAAATGTGCAAGAGATACAATAAACAGAGAGATCTACCAAGAACCTTCCATCTGTAGCTATAATCTTTCGTGAGTATTTGTGATAATGTTCTCATAACTCCAAATCCTTTGTAGATGCATTTGTATCATGCAACATCATAATTTCCTCAATTCAAAAGACCTCGGGAGAGTATACCCCGAGATCAGCCTTATAAAATAATCTCATTGTTTTGATTCTACTTTATAATCATATGCTTCATCCTAGGTTCCCTTTCTATTTTAATATAATTTTCCATTCCTTTCCAGGGGAGCCACATATGAGAGAAATTTGTAGCCATATAATCATTGAGAGTCTTATACCAATTCCTACTTAACAACATTCCATACATGTTGAGAATATATACCACTTGGGTATTGATGATATATTATATACATGGATTAGAAGCAAGTTACATATGGATATAATTTAGTTCTCCTACTACATTAAACTGTGTTTTGTCAAGCTGAGTAACCTTTCTCATGGATTTAGTGGGAGTGAGACCCAATGCTTTGCAAACCACCAGTGGCATGAGGTTGGTCGATGCTCCAGAGTCTACCAGACAATTATGAAGGTTCTTGCCAAAAATACATAGGGTTAACAAGAAAGGAAGAGATTCTATTTTATCCTTGTATGTATGTTGATAGGGGTGTTTTCATTAGAGATTTTAGACTTATCCTTTCCTTTAGTTTGTGTATCCTTGGACAGTGGCTTATTTGAAGAGACCTCTAGTTTAGTAGGTTCTTGCATTGAAATAAATAACACGTTTCTAACCTTAGGAACTTTAAATAACTCAAGAACAAAAGACTCGCCTTCATTCTCTTGAGTTTTTCTATGACAAATTGTCCCATCCTTATAATTTTAGTTCTAGCAAAAGACTCCATTACTAAGAATTGGGTGGGCACTTTGGGAAGTACCATATTATTGCTAGCATCTATATCTAGAGGTATTTGAAGGCTATTTAGAAGAGTAGAGGTGGTAAATGGTCCTTTAGGTCTATTACTTCAGAGGTTATACAACCCCTTATACTACTGGAGTGCTTTTACATCATCTTCCTCATTACAAATTGGCTCTGAATCAAACAAAATTCCCAAAGATTCTTCACTTTGCAGCTCATTTTCTTCCTACCTTGGGAAAGGGTAGCTATTCACAACCATGGTGGAATCATAAGCTGAGGGGATACAATCTCTTGTCCATAGGAGCTAGAAGCTTTGTTGGTTGGTGTTATGCAATATGTGCCAGTTTGACATAGTAGCTTTTGTCAAATAGAATATTCCTGGAGGTCTACTATCGGGGGCAATGGGAGGTGCATCTAGGGGCGAAGGGACTTCCCCATTATTGGGTCTAGTATTCCACACCTTGTCTGGTCTCTAATAACCTTGGTTTTGGCCTTGATAAAACTTAGATTCATATATGATTAATTCCTTAATTATTTGTCCATACAAGTATCACAAATTTGATAAAATAATCAAAACATATTGATTGCATGGTATAAGAGAAACATGTCATCCTATTGGAATCTTTGAAGAGAAAGAGAGAATTATGTTCAAGAAAGATCAACTACCAAGAAACATCCATCCAAATTATCCATGCTAACTAAGGCAAGGACATCTTATAGATGCTTTACCACAAACAAAATAGATCTTATGAGATCCCCCATACACCATCTAAGAGAGATGAAACACTAGCTTTCACAAGCTAGGCTGTAAAAATTTGTTAAGAATAGTGTTGAAATGCAACCAATTATGTGAATTCCCAAGGACATGTGAAAATTCACTAAACTCAAATAGTAATAAATAGTAAGCCCTGACCAAAGGAACATTATCTTGGAGGATACAAATACACTCTATAGATAGATATGAATGGATCTCTTTCATATTTACACACATACATTAACACAATACAACTATACTTGATAAAAAAAAAAAATAGAATGTGTCACTGTTGATGGTATTTTCATGCACTTTACAACACAGGTAATACGTAGGTGTATTACCTCTCTTGAAATACAATCTTCCACAATCAAATTGCATAACACTATCCCAAAGTCTTTCGGATGTCAGGTCTTGACAGTGCTTGGAATATTTCAGTTGTTTATGTGATTTGCTGGAATCACAAGGTGGACTTACGTGGTCGAAGCTGTAGGAGAATTGAGTCGATAAATGGAGTTCTAGAGGTTTGGAATTACTATGCTTTGCTACAGGCTCAGGCAGCAGTCTTAGACTCCATTATTTCGTCAGATTTGGCTTTACAATGTGCAACGAACTTTAACACAAGTTGTTTCTTAAAAAAAAAGGAAAAAAGAAAAGGGCGAAGAAGAAAGATGTTTCCTGGACCTGCAACTATTGATGAACAGTGATCATGGAGGTTCCTGCTATGGACAGTTTCCTTAAACGGGATTTCACTTAATCAGAATTCTTACAATATCATGAAATATGTGCTATCTTCTAGGGACTACAAATGTTCATCATTCATTCATTATGGAAACATGAATAAAGATAAAGTTTAATGAGCAACAATAAAATCAAAAGTCCAGACTAACTTTGCACAGTCATCTACCTTCAGCAAATGACCAAAAGTATGGACAAGGAAAGCATACACACAACTATCTCCAAAACCAGAAATAACATACTAAATTTACCAAGTCTAATCTGAAGATGCTAGAACAGCAAAGTAACTTAGAGCAAAACTTATAACTAAAAGGGAGAGGAATCATGAAACACATTGAGAAACCCAGAAATACACCAGGAAATGACTGTATTTGCTATTATAATTTCTATAGCATGCCTTTACAACAACTCAACTCCCCTAAAATGAGAGGAGGAGAGCCCTATTTATAGTTTCAAAAAAACAAAATGAGTGGTCAAGATTCGATTCTATTATGTGGCCAAGATTCATTTTACATTAGGGTTTCACCTACCCCCAAGTATATATTACATTTACAAATACTTTTTGTTTCTTCCCTATTTCGTCATCTAGTGACAGCACTGTAGCAAATTTGTTTTTTAGCCATTTGCCCTTTGTTGTAGCTATTCCTCAAAGAACTCTTCATTGATGACTGGATTGCCCTCTCGCTTTTTCAACGCGGCATACTTCATGAAACTTAGGACCAGGGACTGAAGCTTATCTACCTCCAAGATGTCAGATTTCAAGATCTGGTAACTCCATTCTTGAGAATTGCTACCAAGCTTCTTCCAGTCTGCCTCATACTTAGCATCATTCTCTTTGAAAGCTTCTGATTGTGCGAAGGCTCGGGCCGCAAAACACATGAACTCAGTGGTGATTTCGGCGGACATCCCATCTTCCATAATCTTCAAAAAGTGGGGCTTGATGTTCTCGGGATTGATCTCGACCGCGGGCACCTCATACCCCGTCATCAGTTTGAGATACTGAGTACACTCCTCTCTGGACTCCCTTGCCCATTCAATGTCTGGCGCTATCCGTTCTAAAATCTGCTCTAGCCTTCTCTTTCGGTGATTATAGTCTCGTTTCCAGGTGTCTACCAGCCAATGATCATCACTCTTGAAGGCAAGGTCCTTCTCCCAGACGTCGCTTGGCAATGCGAGTATGGCCTCAATCTTTGGGTAGGCCGCATCGTATTTCCTTGGGAACTTCTCACAGATTTGTCTTGTGTCGAGAGTTTTCTGAACTTCTAGGAACCTATTTGCTACCCGGGTAGCCAAGTTGATGCCCATGTTCCCTATTTTCAAAACTTGCCGGAACCAATTTTCCGTAGTTTTGTCCAAGTTTCGTCTCTTTTCGAGCTTGTCAATCTGTTCTCTAGACAAAAAATGAGGTGGGGCCAATGATGTTGTAGGCTGCTCATCTAGAGACGACCACTGCTTAATAGAAGTCGTTAGATCAGCCACCTGGTCCTTTAGTTCTTCTTTGGAGACCTTATCTTGTTGGATAAGGTGCACCACTGTGGCAACCAACACCTGGAGATGTTCAACCTTCTGTTCCCTTGTGGCCACTCCCAGGTCGATGGTGGAGACGTTGTAAGTTATACCTTGTTCCCCAACCATCGGCATTGCTATCTGCACTGCCCTTGATCCCGAGGCATCCATGGTTATCTTTAATCTGACCCTCGGCTTCTTCTCTTTTCTGGTGCTTATTCGTGCTCTAGCCATGATGGCTTCCAGCCTTGCCTTGGGATCCTTCAAGGTGGGAGTCTTTTGCTTGAGTTGTCTTTGCAGCCAATTAGGCGTTTGGGGTTCTTCCCTTGGCGGTTCACTTTGAGTCCTGCTATCCTCCTTTTCGAGTTCGATAGTTCTGACAACAAGAGCCTTCTCTTTTATTCTTGCATCTTCCTTTCCTCCATCAAAATCTTGTTAGAATGTTTCATGCCTAGCGGGGGACTCGGTGAGTGACTGCCCTTTGGGTGAATCCTTCTTTTCAGTATCCTCCTCCTTGTTTAAAGTATCTTGATGCTCCTCGAGGCTCTCTGCTTGTTTGTTCTCATGGAGGAAAGTTTCCTTATCATGCTCTAGAGTCTGGCCATGTTCCTCGATTGGAGACCTATTACCTTCCGTCTCCGGAGCAGCAGTCTCCTCTTCCTGTGCAAGCCGGTCCTTAGCCTCCTTGTCCTCAATTTCCTTGAGTTGCTTGCCCCACTCTACATTGAGCTCGGGATCGTTCGACTCTCGGATCAGTTCAGCATCAAGGTCCTCACTACCCTCACTGCCCTCGCTGGAAGACTCATAGACCACCTCATCAATCTTCCGACGCTCGAACAAGGGATGTTCGTGATATTCAAACTCTTCATACTATGGCGCCTTCTCAGCCTCCAACTGCTGGCATTCACGCTCGTTTGATATCTGCATGGTCGCTTTCATCTTTGGTGATTTAGTAGAGGGGGATGTCGTTGGAGCAGAGGCTATGGCCTGAGCTATCGCAGCCTAGACTATTGGATTGGTGAGCATCCCCGAAAGCTCAGATGGCACATTCTGCATATACTTCACAAAAGACTCTGGAAGGCTTGGGGCTGGCATTGTGGCAGTGAAAACGGAAGGAAGGGAAGGAGACATGGAGGAAGAGGTCATTGGTGAGGTGGCGGCGGACGATGAATCTACAGGAATAACCTGCAACACTGGAGGAGTAGGGGCAAGGTGGAAGAAGATATCCACTACAGGCGGGGAGGAAGCAGAAGCTGGAATTGAGGCAAGCAGGGTAGCGGCAGTGATTGTAATGGGTGGAGATCCAAACGAGCTAGATCCTTTCTTTCCGATCGCAAGGGGCGAACCCTTGGACATCACCGTTGTCTCTGTGCCTCCTGTTGTTATTCTTTTCTTCTTAGAGGGCTCCGGCTCGAAAGACTTAAGGGCATAGACTTTTGGTTTGGGCAGTTGTTCGCTAGCCACCTTTCTTTTCTTGGTCTTCAGAGACGGTGGGGTCTTAGATGTCTCCCCAGTCGCAACGGCGGCTTCCCCACCTTCGGAGCCACTTGGTTCACTTACATGCTCACTTGCAAGCTCGGTGAATGTTAGGACGACCCCTTGTTGTTTCAATTGAGCCACCTTCTCGTCGATCCATGCTCTCGTTCGAACTTCAACGGGCCTGGTGAGCACACTAATATCATTAAGCTCTGGTGCATTCCAGTTGATAGCGGGCAACGGTAGGTTGGAAACTGCATCGTAACCTAGATCCACAACTGTGTCCTCACTCTCCTCCAGCTGATCAGGGACTGGACACAAGTTCACCCTTCGCACATGGATGATGGTCATGCACATGTAATGCCGCAACCGTACTTCAAGATCATCCCTGCAGTTGGCCCAAAAGTCCTCGATGTTGTGGAGGTGGGCGTATTCACGCCCCAGTGCCTTTCTGACATGACCATAGGGATCCATTCGTGGCCTTGTTGTGTATTGTTCAAAATTATACTCTACCAGTTCCTTTTCCGAATATCCTGCGCACTGAGAGGTGTGGACTTTATACATCCCCTGACCGAGGTTCATGGGATAGGCGGGGCCCGCTAGATGTTTTTCGCTCAAGACACTGTGAATGTGTCGCAGCTGCCGAGTCAGCTCCAAGAGAATGATCCAGTCATTTGGGTACCGGGGTAGTTTGTTTGGTTTATCCGAGAATCCTTCGGCACGGATGTACGTGAACCTTGGGAACTGAAAGTACCAGAAGGCATACTACTTGAGGAGGACCCTGGCACTGTGGGACGTCCTCCTATGAAAATCCCCTCCCACTGACCGGATGACGTGAGCAATGAACGCGTCATTCACCCTGCAGTAGTTTCTTTTGAAATTCTGAAACTGCAATTGAGGGTACTTGTCATAAGGCTTGAGCTCCGGCCCCGATGGATCACTGGGCATCATTGTCAACCCCTGATAATGTCGTCGATTGGCGAGGGAATATACCAAGTAGGAAGTCATTAAGAATTTGTTGGTTTTCTTCACGGTGGTAAACTGCTTGTGGAAGCAGTCGCTGATGATCTCGCCCCAATAAAAGGCGGTGCCCTTACCTCAGAGAATCTATTCTATGAAATAGAACATCCACTCTTGAAAGAAAACCGTGCTGGGAAGGCCATGACTCTGCTGAGCAGAGTTACAAGGTCATGGTAGTCTTCGAAGAAATCGATGCGGTAGAGCTCCTAAGGAAGCTTCCCAGCACTACCCCGTTTTTCCTTCAACTAGCACTGGTTGATAAGCTTTTTACAACCCAATGGGTCCTGTTCCCACACCTCTTTATAGTCTTCCATGGTGGGGACCTCCATGCTCTTGAAGGCGGGAATGTGGAAGGTCTCTGTTATACCTGACAGAGACATATTTGCAAGGATATTCCCCTCATGATCCACAATGGTTCTGGTATCAGATTGGTATGCCTCCACGCACGCCATCACCAGCTCTGGGGCCACCAGGGCCAGCGGGAAACCTGCAGCCTTAGCAAGTCCACTGCTCTTTATTAATTTTGCATTTGTTGTTTTTGGGTTCATCCTAACCCTCTGCATGAATTCATCAACATCGACTTGTCCGATGTTGGTATCTGAGACATCCCTCCAAAGGGTGGTGATCCTGGATTGAATAGGGACCCCCTAGAATTTATACTTCATCAGGTCTCTGTCTTCCTTGCCCCTTGGTGGCTTGGTTGTTCCTTTTCCTTTCTTGGAAGCATCAGAAGTCTCTAGACTGGATTCCATAAATCCTGCACAAAAGACAAAGAATTAGTAATAATGAACTTGACAAAATGGCCACTGACAAATCCCTACATGTCAAGATTAGTCCAGTAATCATAATTTATATTTGATTATTATGGAAGCTAGATACTTCACCATTTAGAGGGTAGCGCAAACAGTCCGGAGTTCCTAGGCTAGAAATCCCTTGGCAGAATGTCATTTGAAAGGGAAAAATGAGAATGGAATTCCCATATGCATTTCTCGGGGTTGGATTTGAAGATTTGAGGTTGGATATGGAGGAAAACCGAATTCTAGCCAGTGGGTCGAAATCCATTTTGTATTTGGAGGTCATTTGATGCCCCATTTTGGAGTTCGGGCATCATCTGTAGGGAAGCCATTTGAAACAGCGCAGAGGAAACGAACTTCTGGGCGACGAAATCCGGGTCTCGGATTGCCGTCGCCGGGAAGTGGCTACGGGTCGGCCGTGCAGAACGACGAAACGAAAGCGGAAACCCGGGAGGAAGTTTTCGGAAGCAGCCAAAGGGTTCGGGACAATCGGGCAAGGAACGGAGCACCGGGACCCGGAGGTCGGGAAGACGCTCTGAGCTTGCCGTTAGAACAGCGCAAATAGAGCAGAATCCCGAGAGGGGAATTCTGGCATTTAGTATCCGGATGGAGCTCAGAGGAAAATAACTAAGGTTTTCGGTTTCGGCGGACTGCGGACCGGAGTCTGGGATCTGAGAAGACGCTCGGACAGGGCCATTTGAAACAGCACAGGAGAAACGAAATCCCAAGAGGGGAATTCCGAAAGCTGAAGTCCGAAGAGGAACAAAATGTCGAGGGTTTCGATCGAGAGATGGAAGATTTTGCGACCGGAAAGCCGCAAGGTGAAAGCCGTTTGAAACGGTGAAATAGGGACGGAATTCTGGGAACCGAATTCCGAGGGAAGATTTGAAGAGGATTGCGAAGTTTGAATTTTAGACGGACTTGAGGGTCCGGGGTCCGAGGGTCGGGAGGACGCTCGGGCAGGGCCGTTTGAAACGGCGGAGACACAACAGAATCCCGGGAAGGGAATTCCGAAGGTGGAAATCCGAAGAAGGGAAAAAACCAAATTCAAAATTTGAAGAGGGGTACGAACGGCCGCAGGAAGACCCGGGCCCAGAAGGCGCCAACGCTATTTCGAAGAACAGCCGCGGCACGGTGAAATTCCAGATCGAATTTCTAGGGATTTAGAGATTGATTTTCACAATATTAAAATATGGGTTTTGACCGAAAGGCACGAATCTACTTTATTTCAAACTCATTTTACAATTTTCACGCACAAAAATGCGAAAATTCACGAAATAGAAAGGGAGGGCGCGCGGACGGCGAACCTACCTCGAAATCCTGAAGAATCGACTGCACGAAAAAAGGTCGAAAAGTGAGCTCGGAATGTTGGGCGAAAAACACCTGGTCGTCGAAAGTTCTCCAAACTTATCAATCACTCGCGCAATTGATAATGACAACCGAAAAATTTGTTTTTATAGCAAAACTGTCTTTAATGCGGCATTAAACTCTTCCGTATGGTGGCAGGTTCAGTTGGCAATTGATAATGACAACCGAAAATTTTGTTTTTATAGCAAAACTGTCTTTAATGCGGCATTAAACTCTTCCGTACGGTGGCAGGTTCAGTTGGTGAATTCGAAAACGCAGGGGCAGCGGGAGGTCCGGGGTCCAAGGTTCGGGAAGCTGTCCCGTCACTGCCGCCGAAACAACGGAGCTCGAAGGGAAACCCGACCAGGGAAATCCGGGGGAGAAAATCCGACAGAGGCAATCCGGTGGGGGAAACCCGGAAGGGGAAACCCGAAAATTGCCACAGATGCCAGAATTTTGACAAGGAAAACCCAGGTTAGCCCGAGACTTAAAATATGGCATTGGAAAACATGCTACCCCTTTCAATTGAGGCACAAAAAAAGTACGCAAAACGAGGCAAACAAAAGGGACCAAAAAGGCAAAAAAGGAAAGAGGGTCCCCGTTCCGAAAAGGGTGTGTGTGCAAAAGGCACAATAGTAACATTATGACTCATCAATACAAAAATACTAGACATCAAAATGGTAATGGTGCACAACTCATATTCATTCATTGAGTTCAATAAAGAAAACTAAACACACATGTTTACTTGACTAAAAGACTTGAAACAATATTTTTTGATTGTAAGGAGAAAGATTTATAATTGTACAAGGAGAAATAAAATCAATAGTCAACAATTTAAATCAAATATTCATATAAGTAATATAATGACTAACTCATTTGAAATATAAGTGATTATAAATTTTTCTTATTATAAATCAATTTTAAAAGATGGTTTATGAAAAAAATTAGTTGACTAAAGAATTATATCTTGTCATGTAGAGCACTCATTTCTAGCTCTCATATAAATTGGTTCAAGAAATAAATAATCCATTCCACGTCATAAATGAAACAATAAAGAGGTCAACAAAACACAAGGTGGGGTTCCATTACTGATGGAGATATGATAGTTCATAGTCTAAACAAGATTCACAAAGATTCATTCTTCTACCCAACCATATATTGTGGTAGCTTCATCATTGATTATATTTAAATTATTAAGAAGTAAAGAAACCTTTAACATAAAAGCTCACGTAAACATCTTAGATTGGATTTCAAGATAGTAAGCCATGTATTTCATCTATTGACTTTATTTTTTCTAAAAATTGCATCAACCTAGTAATTCAAAAAATAAAATTTATGAAGGTTCAAATTCCATTAATGACATAATTATAAGTGATAGTGATAGAATTTTAACTCAATAATTTTATTTTATTCATTAAAAAACTATAATCCTTTAATCATAACCTCGCTAACAATATTACAATAGTCAAAGACTTTCAAGATGTTTCAAGAAAGTCTTGAAATCATCTTAAGTGATATTTTATGATAGGTTTTATTGCATAAGAAATCTCAAACGTTTCTTAACCTCACATAGCATTCATTCTAATAAAATTTTAACATACTAATTGTGTCCATAAAGGGTTGTCAAAATCCATATTTTATTCATCTTATAACATAATTAAAAATCCATTATAGGTGGAATACCATTATTAAAAAACTATAATGAGTTTCCTTTCCTTTAGGAAAAATAACAAGATAATAATATCAAAATCTCTACAACCCAAAAGGGTTCTATCCACCGATACCATTTCCCATATTTAATGCCTATAGCAGATTATTTTGGTTTGAAGGTAAAAGAAGAAAATTAAATAGTTATAAAATTAGTGATGGTTGGAAACATCATGTTGAAGTCCTAAATATTATCTATAATGGTTTTTTTAATGGTAACATGTATAAAATAACTTTAACAAAACAAATTAACAAATATCGTAGGATTTATATTACAAGGGATTCTCTAATAAATTTGGTAGGTTTGTGCTTGATGAGGGTTTCAAACATAATTATGTAACTTACAACTCTTCTACCCATAATGGAAAAGGAACTTCATTGATGAAGAGTAACAAATTATACCTACATTTATATTCATGTAAATTAGTAATAAAATCATTGTGTAGACGATCCTATAACAAGAGGGAAAAGAAGTAACAAATTATTTGTCCCTATAAGATTGGGGTTTGAGAGTGCAAGAAAAAATAAATTTTTAAACCCTAGCCTCCAAGGGCTCACCCTATATCTATTGATGGTGTAAATATAACATGACCACTTTATCTATAAAACACATCAAAGGAATAAACCTAATTTTTCTCAAGACCCAACCTTATAAAGAATAAATGGATGATAGATCTCCTTTTTTAACTAATCACCTTAAAAAAATTGTAAACATCCAAAATTATTTTTGGGTTTATCATGATATGATCATGTAAAAGGCATAGAATGGGGTAGAATAAACCTTCATTGAAAATCAAAGAAAGAACTGGTGTTAGACTATAGTTTGATTAGACCTAGCATACAAAAGGAATCCAAGGGGATTTAATACCAACAAAGAGATTATATTACAAAATCCTTTTTAGTAGCACAAAACATATTAAACACCATTCAACAAATTACAACATTTGATTCGGTGTCATAAGATCAAAACCTCATAAATAAATAAGGACACAAAGAACAAAGGAATTCATGTATAATGACTAATTTCATCACCAAAACGAAACAAGATATTAGCTCAATCAATACCATGTAATGATGCGTAAACAATATTAAGTACAAGTAAGGGAAAAGTGTGTGATTAGTTTCATTTATCATATTTATTTCACCAACTTTTTGTTGAACACCCTCTTGTATGATATTCTTTCTTTAGTTTAAATTGTATACCCCACACAAATGACAACAAAAAAATAAGGGTGTAATAATATGATCAAGACATCAAACAAACATGATTAAATAACATAAATTGACATTCACAATAATTTCCTAAATATTAAGATCATTAAAATAATTCAATTCATGATTTTGAAAAAATGATCCCCTTTATCATGAAATATCTAGATTGATCAATATTCACTTTTATGCATAAAATCATTGCAAAACTAACTTAAATTGTCCATTTCTCTAAGCTAATTATCACGTGGGTCTAAAATAACTATGCCAATCTTGTTTTTAATACACACAAACAAAGCAATTGATTTTTTAGATGAAAGAACCAACATCTATCCTTAGATCAATTTGTATGTAAGAGCAACGAGGAAAATTTAATGATTTTTGGATAGAAAACATATCTACCCTCTTATAAGGAGATGAAGAAAATATTTTTTTTGAGACTAATCTAGTTTTATACTATATTTTATGTAATGACATCCTAATCTTTTAGAGTGAGATGAATGGGAAATGTATCACCTAATCTTATTTTAGGTTCTCTTTTCTATTATTGTATTGTTGGTTCTCTACTTTGATAAAGTTGGTCTTTGTTATATATATGTATGA
This sequence comes from Sequoiadendron giganteum, assembly GCA_007115665.2. NCBI lineage: Eukaryota > Viridiplantae > Streptophyta > Pinopsida > Cupressales > Cupressaceae > Sequoiadendron > Sequoiadendron giganteum. Next base: position 621,304,398 of record CM021109.1, on the reverse strand, counting down.
TTTTTTTGTTAATTGTCTTTAGTTGTACAATGATATATTGGGTTTGGTTTTTATAGCAAAATTGTGTTCTATTTGATGTATTTTTTGAGACATATTGTGTCAAACAAGTAGAATCTAATCTAAAATAAACTAGAGAAAAATGTAATCATCATAGTGCACACTCCTCACAAAGCTTACAAAGTATATAACTAGATTCAGTAAATTATGAATTTGCATAAATTTTGTGAACCTAAGGTACTATGAGAACCAAATTATTAACATATCTAATAGATAAAGAAATTTGTTGTAAAACAATATAAATATATAAAATAAGAGATGAAGTTAGATGAGGTGTATTAATCTTCAATGTCCTTGTAAATAGAAATAGTAATACACTTATAGTTGATTGCAATATATAATATTCCTTAATGAAGGAATCACTCACAAATACCTCATGTTATGAAATACAAACCTACTATAGTTTTCTTTATTAGTAAAAAAGATCTATAATCCATGATATTTCATATTGGTAGCATGTTTTCACATACATTTAATTTATAATAGCGGTGACAAGTATATTCTTTACATATTAGTTTGGCAAACTATCAAATATAGCTTATTTCGTTCATTATAAATCAGCTATTAGGAAATTCCTGATTATATATGATTTATGTTTGCCACAAGCAAATTACTCAACAACCTTATATTATTGCATCATAATACCATGACTCTACATGTACAACATTCTACCTACTTGTATCCTACCCCTTTAAAAGAAATTGAATACTCAAATGTCTATAAATATATGTACAATTAATGTTGAACTTGATAATCTATTCATATATACTATTGACAATTGATAATCTTTGATGATAGCCTTCCTCCTCTTCTTCCTTGTCTCTTCCCTCTTTCTTCTTCTGGCTCCCCTTTTTTTAAAGTTATAAGATACAAACAATCTCCTCTACTCTCTTTACTACTCAAACTAATTTATAATAACCACTTATAACTCATTTCATAAATTAACCTTTCAATCCATTAAAAAAATCACCCCTTGAAATATGTTCCATCTAAGAAGGAATTATAAATTAACTAGTTTATAAGCTACCTAGTACATAGCCGCAAGTTTGTTGTAACATTCCCATCAATTATACCAACAGAAACAATACACATTATTGCTTCAATATAAATGCAGATTGGCTAACTAGGGTAGCCAAAAAACACTATGTAGGGGCATTCCGAGAATTGAACTCGGGACCTCTCGCACCCTAAGCGAGAATCATACCATTAGACCAAATGCCCATCGTTGTATAATTTGTTATTAAAAATCATTTAAACTGTCTTTGCTGTTAAATTTTTTGGCAATGCCTAAAATACTTGCAAGACGCTTATTGTTGAGAGCGGGATTTGAACCCGCGCCCTTTCGGACCAGAACCTTAATCTGGCGCCTTAGACCAACTCGGCCATCTCAACATATGAAAAATAGTTTCTTATTTCATTTAATTACCTGCTAACGACACTGAATAGCTTGGTGAAGATAGCAAACTTCCTAGAACACTTTTCTCTTGTTGCATATTATTCAAAAGAGTTATCTCTAAAGCTCTAAATGGTCAAACTTCAGAGGAACTGCACCTATGCTATCTTCACGCACATTAAAGCCTGACTTGTACTAGGTAATTGCATATCAGTGAGATAGAGAAAAGAAGAACATAATGAAAAGAAATTTAAATCTTACTTGTTGGGGAATGAATGTGTTTGAAATCATAAAAATTCTGAAGATAGTGTGAAAAAATCAATTGCTAAGATTAGTAAATCATTTCACATTATTTTATGATGTGCTTCAATACAGATCTCAAAACATCAGCTTCAATGGGAATCAATTTAATTAAGCACATAGTCCCAAGCATAAGAAGAAACTGCATTTATTCTTAACCAATTGTAGAATTCTTATGGCAACTAAGCAGATTTTTTAATTTACTTGGGCACTTAAATTATCTTTCTTAATACAAATAGTGGAATTGCACAAACAACTGGTACCTTGTCTGGCCCTTAAGGATCTCGTTCTCACTTGTGTGGCCTCTTAAAACTTTGATTTTAAATCTCTCAGGAGGGATCTCAACTATAACTGCCCCATTATACTTTACTTACTATGTGGAAAATGGACTTTTCAGCTAATGGATGTTGGAAACACCAGTATGATTGCTTGAGAATTTCTGATTAAGCTGTGCTGTTTTTACTGTTTTGGTGCAGTTGGGTTAACTAAGATTAGCCCTCTTTCCATTGTTTGGTAGCATTGGAGAAAATCCCTGCTCCATTTGGTCCTGCTTTTGTCTTAATAGTATGTTTATTTGATAACCTTGAGTTTGATAACGACTAAAGAGCAGAAAAGAAAAATGTACTAGACTTACAATACCATTTAAGAACATAAAACTACAATAGACCTTATTCAACATAGAAATGCTATTGCAGTTCTGTTGAGGATACTCCCATATACGTAACATTACGATTATACGTTCGGGGGCATTCCGAGAATCGAACTCGGGACCTCTCGCACCCAAAGCGAGAATCATACCACTAGACCAAATGCCCTCTGGTGATGTTTTTTCTATTCCTTTAACTTCAAGAGTTGAAGCGGTCAATAGAGCAGCAAAAATAGTTTTCAATTTGAAATTCTATTCAGTTTGTCAATAGTTGGTTGCCCACGTCCTTTTGGACGAGGACCTTAATCTGCCGCCTTAGATCAACTCGGCCATCTCAAAAACTATGCTCTGTGAATATCTCTTAATAACGATTCCAGGTTTTTCAGCCAATCAGAATGTAAACATAGAGTTTCTTTTCATTTTTTTTAATCTTTTTCTTTGAAGTAATGCATGTCTTCGACATAAAAGAGGGGTAAATTTTTTATTAAAACAAGAAGAAGTACAAAGCAAGGGTACTACATAGCCCTATCAAGCTCCACCAAAGTGATCCAACTGTTGAGACAGATTCGGAGGTAATTGGCCCCGATACCAAATTTCAATCATGAATATGATCAGAGGCCCATTTAGCCAAACAATCAGCAACACCATTCCATTCTCTAGGAATATGAGTGAAAGTAACAAACTCCAAAGAAGCACAGAGGTTGAGAATCTGATCAACAATCAAAGCCAAATGCCAACTAACATCATCTAAACGCCGCCTATTCAACAAGTTCACCACAACCTGGGAATAGACTCACATATGATCCTTCGCCACCCCAATTGACTTCCACGCTCCACAGCCGATAAAATGGCCTGAGCCTCTATTAAATTATTAGTATGAAGACCCTTATAAACAGAGAAGATAAACTGAACATCTGCAGAGCTATCCTGACCAACACCACCAATTCCAACATGACCAGAATTTCCTCGAGAAGAGCCATCTGTGTTGATTTTTGTAATACACATCTTCACCTGATTAAACATATATCAAATTTGCAGAGAATTAAGGGAACTAAAACTGAGAGAGAAAACTGATTGGTTGAATCTGTCGAATTTAATCGCCTGTTAATGTACACCCGGAGCTATACTTCCCATTCCCTTGGCAGGAACTAATAATGTGGATTCTTATAAAAGAACAATGGCACATGACATGTGCCTAATCAGCTAACCAACTAAAGGAGTCATGAACCTTCATAGAGCTCGTTCAAAAGAGCCGAAACTCGAATAAGGTATTCTTAAAATACCTAATTTAAAAATTGGAAAAGAGCCTCATTATGCAGCAGGTTTTGAAGATGATATATCCCAATTCAGCGCAGATGAAAGAGAAACCACGAGTTCAAACTGAAGAAGAGGTTCATCTAGTTCCGCAAAGTACAATTCTTCCACCACGCATTAGGAAGCCTGTCTTGAATGTATTTGAAAAAAAATGTTCAAAATTCCTTTGCTAGTCTTATATTGTTTGTTATTTCTGGAGAGCACAAAAATATTAACAGGGCTCGTAATGTTACCAATGGTTTGTTACTCTTGCTTCACATGTAGATGATGCCGTTGAATTAACAATAATTGAGAATTGAGAATTCTTGAAAAACATTAAATTTATGTTGTGTGTTAGATTTGAAATGGTAGATTATTAAGATCCATACTGTTATCTTGGTATTGCAATATCATGATAATAAAGCAAGAAGATTGCATGTCCCAGAATAGATTCTTAGAAGACGTTCTATAATGTTTTAACATGTTGGAGTGCAGTCCAGTGGCAATCCAATGGAAGCAACTTTGAAGTAGTCAGCTGGGATGTGTCCCAAATCCGATCAGGAAAGGAAAGAATCGAAAATGTTCCATATAAGAATGCCATCGGAAGCCTCATTTATACTATGGTATACAGTATGCACACGACCTAATTTGGCTTATGCAATCAATTCTTTGAATCCAGGGTCAACTCGGTGGTTGGCAGTGAAGAGATTAAGGTATGTCAAAGGCACCTTAAACTATGGTATATGTTTTCAAATGCATAATGATGGTATTGCAGTAAACAGAATATTGTGATTCTCATTGAGAGGAGATTTTTACACTAGAAAATCAAGCATGGAATACTGTTTTAAGTTCAATAGTGATGATGTGTCATGGAATAGCATTAAACAATCTGCTACAACACTCTCCAGCACCGAAGCAGAGTATATGGTACCATCTCACACAGCAAAGGAAGCAGTATGGTTGAACAGGCTAATGGAAGATCTGAGATTAGCAAAAAAAAAAACAAATCCATTAGGTTACTTTGTGATAATCAAAGTTGCATATAAATTGCCAAGGATCCCAAATTGGACAGAAGAACAAAGCATACCGGTATTTAGTATCATTTTATTTGGAATCATCCAGAATGATCAAATTGTAATGGAATGTATATTTTGGTTTTTCGTCTATCAACAGTATTGTTTTTGGGAAAAATAGATTTTGAAGGAGTTCCGAAACCCTTCACACACTGAAACTGCAGTCTATTTGCAACAAAGCAAAACTAAGGAACCTCAAGTCCTCAAGTCATAGAACAACAGCAGACAGCTAAACAATGTCTGACATTTTCCTATCAATCCTCATGCCCTTGACTCTAAGATGGAAATTCGAAACCGCTTTAAGAAAACCTCTCTTCCTTCTTTAAATAATTGTTATTTTTGATATGCAATAAAATATATGAATAAAGATGCAGGAATGAGAATATTATAACACACTTTAATACAATATCTTATTTAAGGGGACAAGGAAGACCCAGTCTGAATCAAAGAAAGACAGATCAATTGCCTTTGCTGCAATTACAAAGATGAAAGTATTTTCTTCAAAGGAACACAAGCCCAAATTTTTTTTAAAAAATCAACATCAAATTCAAGCAATGAATTAAAAAAAAAAAACAAAAGTATCTTCACTACAAGAAAACTGAACATATGGAGAAGGTTTGTTGGGAAAAGATTGTGTTATGCTCCTATCTCTATAGTGTGTATAGTGTTATGAGTAGTCAGTTTGCGACTACCTTAATTCTTAATTAAGTCATATTAGCATTATTATATTGTTATTTAGTTATTTAAGTCGCACTAAAGCTTATATAGGATTATTATATTGTTATTTAGTTATTTAAGTCGGACTAAAGCTTATATAAGATTATCTACGTTCGCTAGGTGATATCCTAGACATAAATATGGTATATATATAGGAGATATAAGTAGATTATTAATTATTATCATGTTGAGTATTGAGTTCTTAAGGAAAATTATTGAAAGTATTCCCTCGAAGTGGATTAGGAGGTTGCCCCCTCGAACTGACATACTATTATCAAGTATTTGCAGCATATTTTCTATCATATTCTTCTATTGTGCAAATTATTTCATTACAAGTGATAGAGGCAGGGGCATAACAGATTATAAACAATGAGAAGCAATTCAAGAGATGAATTCATCTCTTTTTATGCTTCATTTCCCAAATCATCGAAAAATAGAGAAGCTAGAATTTTTGAACTCATTCACACTGATATATGCCGCCCAATGTATGTAAACTCTCTGCGGGTGCAAGGATTGTAGCAAATTACATCGATAATTAATCTAGGAAGTTGTATTTTTTTCGAAGAAGAAATCAGAAATATTTGGAATTTTCAAAGTTTATCACAAGTGTTGAAAATCAAACCGGAAAGAGGTTAAAGGTCCTTCAAAGTGACAATGGTGCTGAATATGGAGTGGCTAAAAGGATAAAGGGGATGTGCCAGAACTATGCTAGAAGATAGCAAACTTCCTAGAACATTTTTCTAGTGTTGCATATATTCAAAATAGAGTTATCTCTAAAGCTCTAAATGGTCAAACTTCAGAGGAAGTGTACCTATCTTGACGCACATCAAAGCCTGACTTGTACTAGGTAATTGCATATCAGTGAAATAAAAAAGAACATAATGGTAAATAATTTAATCTTGTTGGGGGAATGAATGTGCCAGAAATCATAAAAATCTGAAGATAGTGTGAAAAAATCAATTGGAAGATCACTAGTAAATCATTTCACATTATTTTATGATGTGGTTCAATACATATCTCAAAACATTAGCTTCAATAGAGATCAATTTAATTCAGCATAGATTCCCAAACACATAAGAAACTGCATTTATTCTTAAACTAGTTGCACCATTCTTATGGTGACTTTACAGATTACTAAGTGGCTACTTAGATATCTTTCTTAATAAAAATAGTGGAATTGCACTACAACTGGGTACCTTGTCTCGCCATTGAGGATCTCGTTCTCACTTGTGTGACCTCCTAGAACTTTCATTTTAAATGTCTAACTACATCAGTAATTAACCTTCCACGAGGGGTACATATTATGTAGAAAATGGACTTTTCAGCTATCTAAGATTAGCCCTCCTTCCATTGGTAGCATTGGAGAAGATCATTGCTCCATTTTGCTCCTGCTTGTCTCAATAGTGTGTGTATTTGATGATCTTTTGTTTGATATCGACTAAAGGCAGAAAAGAAAAATGTACGAGACATGCATTACCATTTAAGAACATAAAACTACAAATAGCCTTCGGTTTTTATACTTCAAATGCTATACGTAACATTTCGATAAGATTGGGGCATTCCGAGAATCGAACTCGGGACCTCTCGCACCCAAAGCGAGAATCATACCACTAGACCAAATGCCCTTTGATTATAATTTTCTTATTCTTAATTTCAACCATTAAAGCGGTCAATAAAGCAGGAAAAATGTTTTTGAATTTTGAAATCCTATTCATTTTGTCAATAGTTGGTTACCCACGTCCTTTTGGACCACGACTTTAAACTGGCCCCTTCGATCAACTCGGCCGTCTCAAAAACTATGCTCTGTGAATATCTCTTAATAATGTTCCCAGTTTTTCAGCCAATCAGAAAGTAAACATATGGTTTCTTTTCGATTTTGTTTTTTTGAAGTAATGCACATCTTCACCTGTTTAAACATATATCAATCTTGCAGAGAATTAAGGGCACTGAAACTGAGAGAAATTGATTGGCTGAATCTGTCGAGTGTAATCACCTGTTAATATATACCCGGAGCTATAGTTCGCAAGCCCCTGCAGGAATTAATAAGGGGGAGTCTTATAAAAGGACAATGGCACAGGGTATGTGCCTAATCAGCTAACCAACCAAAGGAGCCATGAACCTTTATAGAGCTCGTTCAAAAGAGCTGAAACTCAAATAAGGTGTTCTTAATATACCTAATTTACAAATTGGAAAAGAGCTTCAATATGCAGCAGGTTTTGAAGATGATATATCCCAATTCAATGCAGTGAAAGAGAAACCATATGTTCAAATTAAAGAAGAGGTTCATCTAGTTACGCAATGCAGAATTCTTCCACCACAAATTACGAAGCCTGCATGTAATTGAAAATGTTCAAAATGTTAGGAAATTAAAGTTTATATATAATAATTTAGTTATTAGGTTAGTTAGTTGGGTGAGAAGTTATTTAACAGGAGAACAATGGCTTTATAAAGGCACTGTATTGAGTATAATTGAGATAAATGATTATAATAAAATTTCTTTTTAAATTTGTTTGCAATATAAATCTTTAATATTGCTTTTATGTTTTTGCTGATCTACATTGATTATCAGAGCAATAATCATCTTGTGCCTGGGAGGAAAAATCCATGGAGCCTTTGTTAAAGAAGATTGAATATCAATGGAGTTCCCTTAAGGTCCTCGGCAGAATCTAAACAGGGAATGCCCACTTTCTTGGCCATTGGAAAAGGAGAAGCTAAACTGAGAACTCCCCTGAGGTCCTCAACAGAATCTACAACAGCAAGTTCCAAGCCCATATCTAACTTTGAAACATGAATCAAAGGACACACAACATCGTGTTTATTCATTAGGGAATACCCCTTAGATTTTCCAATGGTGCTTACCCTAGAGAAGCCCAAATCAATTCCTTCAACATTATGCAACGAGTTTCTAGAAGAAGGGAGGATTCTTTTGGATTGAGAATGGAGCTTATCTTTGAATCCTAGCACAAGGGGAGAAATGCCCAATTCTATGGCAATGAGAGGAAGCCAAAGAGGAACATTTACAGTGGATAATTTGCTTTCAAACATCTAGCTTGGAATAAAGCTTAATAGAATTTGAAAGAACTTTTCCAATCTCAACACAAACACAAAACCTAGCATAAACCAATTGCTTCATGTCTTTAATGACCTTATAAATTGCTAAAAAAAACCAAGAGCATTAGCAATACCTTAAAAAAACATTCATCCCAATATTCTAAAGGGAGGGCTGGTGGCCTCACCCAAATAGAGATCCAATTGAATTTTTCCTTGGGCACAACAAATCCAATAGTTTGTCTTCTCAAAAAGAGGACAGATTTGCCAAAATAAACCAAAGCCCACCAAGCAAAACACATTTGCTCTCCTCAAGGGACTGAAAGAGAATAGGAAAAACCCATCAAACATTGCAGCCGCCTCGATGTGATTAGCAACAACCCATCTTTTTGACGCCCAACAACAAACAACGTTAATATTTGGGCGAGGGCCAAAGAACCTTCCAATGAGAGCATTCTACATAGAAGCAACAACTCTATTGGCCAAGTCACAAAAGCATCAGGAATCCTTAAGCAAGAGCCAACAACAAACACAACATCGCCAGGCAAAGGAACCACAACTGGTGTGGAATAACCAACATTCTCAGGTTCAGAAGAAGGAACCTCAGACAACAATATGACCTTACCAAGGCAAAACCAACTTGTGCCGACTGCAAAACAGGAGGGGAACAAGGGAACCCATCAGAAGCCGCCTCCATAGAGGCAAAACCCACGCCCTCACGTGAAGAAACCTCACAAAGCGACCCAGCTAAAACAGGGCACCCATCATTTGCAGCCTCCAAAAACCCAACCCCAAGCACAAAATGTTTAGTCTGAGGACAAGACGCCTGAGAGAGAAAACCCTTCCACAAGCCAAGTGCAAAACCCTATGAAAACCCCCGACTAACAACAGATGCCTGCACAGAGGGAGTATCCTTCAACCTGGTCTCCAACAGGATGTCAAGAAGGAGCTCGTCGTCATCCGCACCCCAACGCTCATCCCAAACGTCACCGCCCTCATAGTCATCTCTATCGTCCTCTGTCCCGCTCACAGAGGATTCAAACCCTGCTCTTCCGTTCCCTCTCATCATTTGGTATTTTTATGACTCATTTGTAAGATTGTTAATAAATTATTTCACATTATTTTACGATGTGGCTCAATATAGACCTCAAAACTCAGCTTCAATGGAAACAAGTTTAATTCAGCACAATCCTCCCATCATTGGAAGGAATAACGTATATCCTTAAACCAATTGTACCATTCTTATGGCGACTTTGCACATTTGGAACTTACTTGGCCATTTAGATTATCTTTCTTAATGGAATTGCGCTACCACTGGGTACCTTGTCTGGCCTTTCAGGGATCTCGTTTGCACTTGCGTGGCCTTCTAAAATTTTAATTTTTTAATCTCTAACTACATCCTTAATTAACTTCCCATGAGGGACCTCTAGCATGACTGCTCCATTACACTTCAGTTGTAGTAAATGGACTCCTCACATAATGAACCCATATATTGCTTGCGAATTTCTGATTCAGCTGTGTTGTATTTATTGTTTTGTTGTAGTTAGGTTAGCTAAGATTCCTTCCATTGTTTGGTAGCATGGGAGACGACCCCTGCTACATTTTGATCCCCCGTTTGTTTCCATATTGTATATATTTGATAACCTTTAGTTTGGAATCGACTAAATCCATTAAAGGAAAATGTACAACCAGTACCATTTAAGAAAATAAAACCATTATACCATTTGGTTTTTAACTTTGGAAATACTAAATGCAGTTGTGTCAAATATACATTGCAGCAAGAATGATTGGGGCATTCCGAGAATCGAACTCGGGACCTCTCGCACCCAAAGCGAGAATCATACCACTAGACCAAATGCCCTTCTGATTATAAATTCCTAATCCATTGAAGTAGTCAATAGAGCAATAAAAATTGTTTTCGAATTTTTCAGTCCTATTCATTTTGTCAAAAGTTGGTTGCCCACACCCTTTTGGACCAGAACCTTAGACTGCCGCCTTACATCTACTCGGTCATCTCAACAACTATGCTCTGTGAATCTCTCTTAATTCTCTCTGTAAATACTCTTTAACAGGATTGGTTTTACATTTTACGTTCATTAACATCAGTCATTGCAAACAACAGCTACAATGTTATGTCAATTTTCTCAAATGGAAATAACATTATGCTATCGATATGGTATAATTATAGTTCGCTACCTCACCTGTTTCAACAGCCCATTTCTAGTTGTGTTTCCTGGCCTTTTTATATTCCTCACTTGACTGGTTCTTTAATCCATCTTTGCAGACTGAACAAATGTTTGAGTTTGAACAATTGGCTCTTTAACTTTCACATAGATTATGTACTTGTGGATTAGGTTATCTTGATAAGCTCGAACCAGAAAACCCTATCTACTGGAGTTGCAAATAATTTGTGATCTTATTTGTTAATTAAAAATATTAAGGTTTTTATAGCTAATCAAATTTAAATATGTGGATATGAAAATAATTCTGTAAAAGAAATTAATAATTTTCAGATCAAATTTTATGATCCATCATTATGATAGAAAAAATATGGTGAGTTACATAATGTGATTCTAAATGTTCATTACAAAATTGTCTCCAAAAACATATCTTATACAAATCCTAAGTAGACCCAAAACAAACAAAAAATTCACATATAAACATGAGTAATAACAATAGATCTTATAAAAGATGCAACATTCAACCACTGAACAGTAATAGTATTGATAATAAGATTCGCCTTCTTAACAATAAATGAATGCAATATGAAATGTCAGTCATTGAACACTATACTACTGGTGATTTTAAGACTTGGTTAATATGACAGAGGTTTAAAGGAATAAGCTAATGAATGCTTCACACTGCATAGTAATAAATATTAAAAACATTCAACTTTTAAGAGCTTGCAATTCTTTCTCTAAAGACAAATGGCAATATAAAGACATTCTTGTTGTGTCTTGTATTGACATCAAACAATCTGTTCGGATTATAGACTAAATAAAATTCAATAATTGAGCATGTTCTAATAGTTGTAATTAAAGTATTTATTGATTTAATTTCTACTATTTTTTCTGAAAAATATGTCTCTCTATCTGTGTTGTGAGACTCGGTAATAAATTCACTATTTTTATACTCAGAAATTTGAATAACAAAAATCAAATTACTGAAACAAAGAATTAAAGCATGCACAACACCATTCACAAAATACTGAACGCAGCAGAAATTAGAGAAAACCAATCACACTTTGACACAATGATTTACCCTAGAAAACCCCCAACTCTGGGGAAAAACCAGCATTCAATGAGAGAAATTTTATTATAACAGAAAGGAAGAAATTTACAATAATTGCCAAAACTTGGCATCCACAGCAATACTGCAATCCTGGATAATATTTCAACTCCTTTTTCTGTTCACTGCAATCTCCCTTTCTTCCTGTGTCATTTCCTGCAAAACCTTCAATCTCTATGCATAAAACACACTCATTGATTTCCTTTTTTATAACCTTCTTATTCACCAACGGTGAAGTAAAAACAAAGATTAACTTAGAAACAAAACAGAGTTGTTTCTAAAAAGGAATTGCCAAATTGGCAAGTGTGCAAGAGAGAAATAGGAAAAATCAGAAAATCTGGAGATGTCTATCTCCATAACTGCTTCAGCCTGGGTGACACAGTTCCAGGCTGGAAACACCTCCGAGCTACTATTTTTAACAATCCCTCTTAGCGAGGAAGGTGTTCTCTACTACACCTAATTTGTCCCTGAAGAAGACAAACTTGTTTTTCATCAAGGCCTTCGTTAAGATGTTTGCAACCTACTCATCTATAGATATATGTTGTAGTCAAACTAATCCACGCTGTACACAATCCTTGATAAAGTGATGTCTAATGTCAATATGCTCTGACCTATCATGAAACACAGGATTCTCAGAGATTTTTATGCAACTCTAATTATCACAGTGAATGATGGTCGATTCTAGCTCCTGACCAAAAAATGCCACTAACAGCTTTCGAAGCCATATGGCCTCACATGTTTCCATGCTCATTGCCATATATTATGTTTCCATAGAGCTTAATGCAACAAACTTTTGTTTCTTGTTGTACCAAGAGACAACCCCTGATCCCATACTGAAACAACACTCTGAAGTATTTTTCTTGTCCACTGCATTACCTGCCCAGTCTGCATCAGTGTAGCCAATCAACCTAACACCATCACCCCAAGTATATCTCAACCCATAGTCAACTGTACCATGTAGATAACTCAGCACATGCTTTTTTGTTGTCCAATGTACTCTCTTTGGTTCTACCATGAATTGACTAAGAGGGTTGATTGTAAAGCAAATTTTTTTGGTCTTGTATTGAACAGATACATCAATGACCCAATAAATTGTTTATATAAGGTGAGGTCTATAGCCTCCTGCTTTGATGCATGGATCTCCTGCCAATTTATAACCATCAGTGTAGACATGGGTTTACAGTCCAAAATTATGAATCGCTTCAAGATTTCCATAGTATATTTCCCTTGACCAAGGAAAATCCCTCCCTCTGTCTGCCACACCTCTAGTCCCAAAAAATAGTGCATCAGCCCCAAATCCTTCATCTCGAACTCTACTGCTAGCTCCGTCTTGCAGTCCTCTATGAGCCTTGGTGAACCAGTCATAAATAAATCATCCACATACAAAACTAGAATAAGTGGTTCACCTCCCACCTTGAGATAGTAAAGGTTGGAGTCTGCCTCACTCTTCACGAATCCCATGCTCTGCAAGTAACTGTTTATGCGCTCATACCAAGCTTTGGGTGCCTGCTTAAGTCTTTATAGTGCTTCTTTAACCTACAAACATGAGAGTCACTCCCATGCGCCACAAAACCTTATGGTTGTTCAATGTACACCTCCTCCTTTATGATTTCGTTTAGAAAAGCCATCTTGACATCCATCTGATGGATCTGCCATCCCATTTGTGTTGCTAATGAGATCACAGCTCGTATGGAGGTATATCTGGCCATTGGAGCGAATGTCTCATCATAATTGATTCCCTCCTTCTGAGATAACCCCTTGGCCACGAACTTGGCTTTGTATTTCTTTATGCTACCATCTGTAGCATGCTTGATCTTATAGATCCAACGAGAACCAACCACTGCCTTATCTATAGGCCTTGGCACTACCTCCCAAACATTGTTCTTCATGATGGAGTTATACTCCTCCACCATGGCATCCAACCAAACCTGCTGCAGTGCAGTGTCCTAAAAATTGGAAGGCTCACTATCAATGAGCTCGCTTATTAATGCCACATAATCTGAATATTTAGTTGGTGGTCTCCTCTCCCTGCCACTCGTTCTAGGAGCTCTTATAAACTCCTGAGCGTCTTGCATGATCTAAGTTTCCACTCAGCTAGTCCTTCTCATGCCAATAGGAGATACACTAATAGATGGAGCTTGTTGTTCCTTATTTTGTTGCTCTTGATCCTATGGACTCAACTCACCCAAGGTACCTATATCTACATTTGTTCTTGTTACAGTGCCTTGTACCTAAGACTCCTGATCCACTTTTGGAGCTTCAATCTACTGACTCTGCTCAACTACTAGCAAATCTTGAGATTTTCTGAAGGCTTTCTCCTCCAGAAACTTCACATCTCGTCTCACTATGACCCTCCTCGTCCCTGGAATAAAGATCATGTATGCCTTGGAGGTTTCACTGTATCCAACAAAGAAACCTTTTTTTGCAGTCGAATCTAACTTGGTTCGTTTTTATGATGGTACGTGACAGTATGCAATACTACCAAAGATCCTAAAATGCCCGACCTCGGGCTTCTTCCCTATAAAGGCTTCTTCTGCTGTCATTTTCCCCAAAATCTTATGAGGTACTCTATTATGAATATAGGCTGTTGTGCTGCAAGCTTCTGCCCAAAGATACTTAGGCAAATCTTGATCAAACAGCATGGCCCTGGCTGCTTCAACAATTTCCCTGTTCTTACGCTCAGCAACCCCATTTTGTTGTGGGTTGTAGGGAACAATCCACTCTCTCTTGATTCCTTCTCTGGTGCAGAACTCCTAGAAGGCTTTGCTTTTGTACTCACCCCGGTTGTTTGTTCGAAGAACCTTGATCTTCTTGCCTATCATATTCTCCACAAGAGCTTTGAATTCTTGGAAGCGATTGAAGACCTCATCTTTGGCCTTCAAGAAATATATCCAGGTCTTCCTAGAGAAATCATCAATGAAGGTTACGTATTACTCATAACCCCTCAAAGACTGAGTAGACATGGGACCACAAATATCAGAATGTATCAAATCAAGAACACCTATGCTTCTACTGTCACTTCTAGGAAAGGTTGCCTTTGAAAAATTTTCGAGTGCACATCCTTTACATGCGTCATCGTGCTCTACAGTCAACTCTGAAATTCCTATCACGGTTTCTCTGAGCAATTTGAATGCCCCATGGTGTATATGTCCCATATGTCTATGCCATGCATAGCTCTCCTATTTCCCTGCTGCTATTACTGCTCATTAGTGCCTTTCGAGTTTCAAACTGCAATATGTATAAATTGTCACTTCTAACCCCAAATTGCTTTGCCTTCTTCCAATCTTTGTGTTTTAAATACATCTTTTATCCCTGAAAGAGTACGTTGTACCCTTTGTCTTCAAGGACAGATACTAAAATCAGATTCATATACATCCCTAGCACATGCAATACATCTGTGATCTTAATATCACTACTTGACTCCCTCTGAAATGAAACAATCCCTCTCCCAACTGGAGTGCATGTGAACTTGTTTCCCATTTTTATCTGGAAGCCTATCTCTTTTGCTTTGTAGTTGGAGAAGTGTTCTCTAACTTCTATCATATGGCATGACGCACCACTGTCAATATACCAAACCCCTGTAGTGCTTGAGCTAGATAAGAAAGTTACAAGAGAAAACTCATTTTCTAGTCTAGAGGATAGCTCATCAACATCCGTTGAAGTTGTTGTCTGCTTCTTCTTCTTTTCTCCTTTCTTCTAATTCAGACATTGATTGACATAATGTTCTAGTTGATCACAACCATAACATTTAATTTTTCTCGGGTCTTTCTTTTTCTTCTTGTCCCCTTTGGAGGTAGACTCACTGCTTGAGCCTTTCTTAGCTTTGCCTTTGCTGGCAAGAGCAACATTCTCTTCTACCTCACCTTTACGACCACTGTTGCTGCCTCCATTAACATAGCTCATTCATAACTCTTCCTGAGTGAAATCAGTCCACAAACGATCCCAATCAGGAATATCTTGTTGTCCGGATACAACTTTGACAAAGATGTCCCATTCTTTTGTGAATCCTGCCAATGCAATCCTAACAACTTCATCATCTGGTATTTTTACCCCGACAGTTATCAGCTCATCTTTTACTGTTTTGATCCTGGTAAGATAGTCCACAACGCTCTCCCCTTTCTTCATTCTAGTGTTTCTCAGCTTATCTCTGAGAATCAGTTAACTGTTTAAATTTGAACTCTGGTATAGGTTCAGTATGGCATCATACATCTTTTTGCAGGTGTCTAAATCTAAAATATGAGGAACAAGGTGATCCTTGATCCCATCCATAATGATGCGTCTAGCCTTGGCATCTTCTTTCCGGTAGGTCGACAGTAGCATAGCATCTGTCGGAACAGAAATGGTAGTGGTTATGTATTCCTTCAAACCATTCTCCTCTAGTAACGGAAGAATTCTTGCTTTCCACACGCCAAAGTTTGAAGCCCCCTCAAGTCTGTCTGAATCTCTTAATCTGGTTGTTGCCATTGTAAAAACCCTTGAACTTAAACCTCCTTGAACACAATAAAATCGAAACTTGCACCTGTGTGATTAAGCCCTAGTTTTCTCTTTCAGAATCTAGCTCTAATACCATGTGAAAAAGATGTCTCTCTATCTGTGTTGTGAGACTCAGCAATAAATTCGCTATTTTAATACTCAGATATTTGAATAACAGAAATCAAATTACTGAAACAAAGAATTAAAGCATGCACGACACCATTCACAAAATACTGAACACAGCAGAAATTAGAGAAAACCAATCACACTTTGACACAATTATTTACCCTAGAAAACCCCTAACTCTAGGGAAAAACTAACATTCAATGAGAGAGATTTTATTATAATAGAAAGGAAGAAATTTACAATAACTGCTAGAACTTGGCATCCACAACAATACTACAATCCTGGATAATATTTCAACTCCTTTTTTTGTTCACTGCAATCTCCCTTTCTTCCTATGTCATTTCCTGCAAAACCTTCAATCTCTATGCATAAAACACACTCATTGATTTCTTTTTTATAACCTTCTTATTCACCAACGGTGAAGTAAAAACAAAGATTAGCTTAGAAACAAAACATAGTTGTTTCTAAAAAGGAATTGCCAAACTAGCAAGTAAGCAAGAGAGAAATAGGAAAAATCAAAAAATCTGGAGATGTCTATCTCCATAACTGCTCCAACCTGGGTGACACGGTTCCAAGCTGGAAACACCTCTGAGCTACTATTTTCAACATTTTTAACAATATTGCATCAATAGTTGTGACTTTCAAATTGTTAGTGTTGATGATGAGTATTCATAATTGAACAAAATGTATTCCTTAGATCTAAAAACAACAAAGCATGAGATGTCACATCAACACATTAAAAAAAACATGACCTAGTGCACAACTATAGATCTAACTTTTTGGGGGGTCTTTTTGGACACCTCAACAAAATGCATTAAGATGTGGCATCATATTTGATAATGTGGCTCTGAAACCTTAGTTATTAAGTAGGAGACTTGTCAAATAAGTTACTACAAAAATTGGGGTGATTTGAAATTTCTAAATAGAATTTTGAGAAACGTGAAATTAAGGTGTTCAACTACTAAATCCTCTCCCCTAATTTCATATTAGTAAGACATGGAAAAAAAATTAATGATAAAATTTTGAATGTTATTCATGTCAAGATAGTACAGATCTGAAAACATCAGCTTCAATGGAATCAATTTAGTTCAGCATAAAGTTCCCAATATTTTAATAAATTGCATATATATTTAAACCAATTGTAGTATTCTTATGACGACTTTGCAGATTTGAAATTTACTTGGCCACTTAAATTATCTTGCTCAATGAAAATAATGGAATTATACTACAACTTGATACTTTGTCTGGCCTTTCAGTGATCTCGTTCGCACTTGTGTGATCTTCTAAAGCTTCAATTTTTAATCTCTAACTACATCCTTAACTTCCCTTGAGGGGTCTCAAATATAACTGCTCCATTTACTTTGACTTCACACATAATGGATGTTGGAAAAACCCATATATTACTTGCGAATTTCTGATTCAGCTGTGTTGGTTTTATTGTTTTGTTGTAGTTAGGTTAACTAAGATCTGCCTACCTTTCATTGTTTGGTATCCCTGCTCCATTTTGGTCCCGCCTTTGTCTCGATAGTGTATCTATTTCATAATCTTAAGCTTGATATCGACTAAAGCCCATAAAAGAAAATGTACAAGACCTGCAATACCATTTAGGAAAACGATAGCCTTTTCTACTTATTACTTAGGAAATACTGTATGCAGTTCTGTTCACTTAACAGACTATAAAACTTAGACTAGGAATTTATAATGGGGCATTCCGAGAATCGAACTCGGGACCTCTCGCACCCAAAGCGAGAATCATACCACTAGACCAAATGCCCTTTGCATCCAAATCCTATAATATTTTGATTTCAATCATTGAAGTGATCAATAGAGTAACAAAGATAGCTTTCAATTTTTAAGTCTTATTCACTGCCCACGCCCTTTCGAATCACAACATTAATCCGCCACCTTGGATCGACTCGGCCATCTCAACAACTATGCTCTGTGAATCTCTCTTAATTCTCTCTGTAAATACTATTTGCCACGATTGGTTTTACATTTTACTTTCACGAGCATCATGTAAACTACAATTTTCTCAAATGCAAATAGCATTATGTTATTGATATGATATATCCATTGAATATTACTCATAGTTTGCCGAACTTACCTGTTTCAACACCCCATGTCTAGTCATGTTTATTGGCTTCCATGTCTAGTCGTGTTTCTTTGGCTGTTTTTGAATAATTTGTTGAGTTTCAGCGATTTGAAAGGTGGAGTGTGGAGTTGTTTTAAAGCGATTCGAGTGGATATGTTTTAAAGCAATTCGAGTTGGATTTTCAACAACAGCAGGATTTTTATTCATTAATAGAATGTTTCTGGTTTGTGAGGTTGAGATAAGATGAGAGTGATTTTATGTGTGATTTAAAGCTGAGTAATGTAAGGAAAGTTTTTTTTCTTGTATGTTAATTTAAAACAGATGAGACTATATATGTAAGATTGTTGTAGCAAATCAGTATTGTATTTTTGAAAAGAAAGTTTGCTATTAGACTGAATAAAAGATCCAACATTTGCAAGTTTTTTCCCACACTAGGTTTCTTGGATATATTTGTGTTATTGGACTTGTTATTTTTGCTTCCGTTGTTATTAGTTGTTATTTAACTTAGTGTATTAACTATTATAAATCAGATATTTGATTATGTTCTCTGAATTTATTTTGCAATTATTTTGGAGTTGGGTTATAAGAAATTAACATAATTAGCTATTTTAACATTCACATAAATTTTGCACTTGTGGATTGAAAATATATTATTAGTTTTTTAATAGTTTATAAATTTTAAATTTATGAATTTGAAAATAATTTTGTAAAAAAATAGTATGAATATATTAAGATTAGAATCTAATGCATTTTCATTGTACCACAACTCAACAATAAATCTACCTTTTGACTTTCTTTGCAAGACTTTAACATTAAATTATAGCTCTTTTGATGGTGAGATTGTTTTCATCTCCTCATTATTTATTTAACATTATTTTTTAAACCATATTTTGATGTCTAGGTCTCCTAGCCTAGATATTTCATGAGCTAATATTCGAAACCTAGTACCTCCCTTGTGCATGCTTGACCAAAACTTTTAGTTGGTTTCTTGTGATGATCTATTTTCTCTAATATGATTTTTTTGCTTATATTATCATATTCATTGTCCTCTAAAGCCACAAAAACATATTATAGCTCATCAAAATCATTTAACAACTATTTTGTATAGAAGTTAGTAGCATCTAAAGTATGACTACGATCTTCATCATTTTGCAACTATATCATGACATAGATAGAAAATCCATATTCTTGCTAGATCCTACACAATTAAAACTCATCCTAAAAAAATTGATATTAATTTATTTTGAAAAAATCCATAAGAATTAAAAATTCATACTAATAACCTAAATTTAAAGAAATTGAATATTCTTATATCTATTAGATTTTGAATTGAATAAAAGACCCATAAAGATGTGGACAAATATTAATCCAAATAACACAATCTTATGCTCTTTATGTAATAGACCAAACTTAGGGTTAAATTCATCCAAAATTTGAATTTCCTCTTACTCTATGTTACACCCTAATGGTTCGACATGCAGACTGAGAAGTCAAAATAAAATTCCTCTCAAAAAATACTATAATGAATAAGAGATTAACATTAGAAGAAGAAGAAAAGGAGCTCAAGTCACTTCCACTAATTTTATAATTTTAAATAAAGGGGATTGTCATCAAAGGACAATGGCATAAGGTGTAGGAGCCATGAATTTTCATAGAGCTTGTTTAAAAAAGCTGAAATTCGAATGGGTGTTTTTAATATGGATTGTAACAAAATAACTATTTTAGATTATATTTTATCATGATGATAGAAATGTATGAGACCGTTTGTTGAAGTTTAATCATATCAAAGTGAGTAATAAAATTGTCATACATAGCAAAATGTATGCAAATAAAATTGAATCAAAACTCATCCATTTAATCATTTAAAAGAGAAGGATACGTTTTATAATATTTTTATAAAAAAATTGAATAAATGAAATCAGTATGATTTACTACAAATCTGAACATCATGACAAATTCATCCATATATTTAAAGAAAATCAGATTTTATCAATCCAAAAATGTTGTGTTCACCAAACAACACATCTCTTTTGAAGAGAGAATTGATGTGGATCTACTCCATAGCAAACAAATACCATAACTTTGTGTGGAAAGAAGAAACGAATAGATGAGATAAAATTTCTCTTGTATGGATGAAAAATTAATATGTCCAAAAAACAAAATTAGTAAAGTTAGCAGCCTCTTAGAAATTTCTGACTGAGTTATGTTGTTTAACTGTTTTGCTGCAGTTGGGTTTACTAAGATTAGCCTACCTTCCATTTCTTAAAAGCATTGGAAACGATCCCTGCACCAACTTGATCTTGCTTTTGTCTCGATATTGTATTTATTTGATAACTTTTAGTTTTACATCGACTATAGCCGATAAAGATTTGGCCAGATTAGAAAATTGTGACAAAATCCTATGGGGCGGATGCAATCTCAATACTATAACCTTTGGTTCTATACCGTGTCAAAACCCATGATGAACATGATGAATTCAAAACCTTGGAAAATGGTGTTTGAGATTTGTGCTGTAAAATATTGTATGTCCGAGGGGCATTCCGAGAATCGAACTCGGGACCTCTCGCACCCAAAACGAGAATCATACCACTAGACCAAATGCCCTTCGATAAAATGCGATCTGTTCTTTTAATTTTACCGATTTAAAACAATTTTTAAATACTATTCATTTTGTCGGATGTAAAATCTCACTCCCCTCCGTAGGAATGATTCTTGTGTTGAGAGTGGGATTTGAACCCACGCCCTTTCGGACCAGAACCTTAATCTGGCGCCTTAGACCAACTCGGCCATCTCAACAGATGATTTTCATATTTATCTTAATTAATTATTTCTTTAATTTGCTCTATACTGTGTTCGCTAGATTAGTTTACATTTTACTCACTAACATCAGTCAATGCATTATGCAAATAAGTAACAATTAGACTATAACTATGAAAGAGGACTCACTAGTTGAGCATGTTTCAATAGTTGTGATAGTAGTTGTTAATATAATGCCCAATAGTTGTGACATAAGTACCTTATCTTAAACAAAATGCATCCCTTTGATCTAAAAAGCAACCAATCATGTGATGCCACATCAGCGTTCAACTACTCATGATGTGAATGCACAAGTATTGGTAGCACTGTTTTTTGGGCCTTTTTGGACACCTTGACAAAAAGCATGTTGATGTGGCATCATATTTAATGATGTGGCCCTGAAACGAAAGTTATAAGCAGGGGACTTGCCATGTAAGCTGCTGTAAAAAAATTGGAGTGATTTGAAATTTCCACGTAGGATTTTGAGAAGCGCGAAGTTAGGGTGCACAACTATTGGGTCCTCTCCCCTACAATGTTTTGAATTTAGTCACTTTTCTAATAGAAAAAATAACATTAAGTTATTGATGTGATATATCACTGAACATTACTCATAGCTTGTCTAACTCCCCTCTAATTCATCTTTCAGACCAACTAAACAAATGCAAGAGTTTAAATAATTATTTGTTTTAATTTTCAAGTAATTTGGTCCACAAGCACGACCTAAAAATCTTCAATTGTAAATATAAATTTGTGATCTGAAGAAAGTGAAAGTTAATTAATTATAATATTAGGTTTTTCCAGTCTACAAGACTTAAAAGATTGGGATCTGTGAACCTTATTTTAAATAAAATTGTATTTTCATCACACTATTAATTGTTGTTTTTTATAGAAATATTAATGCTACAACTTAAGACATGTTTTGTATATGTTAGGTATTTTATTATTGAGGTGTTTGGGTTTCCAAGAATGATTTTGATACCATGTTATTTTGTATGGCTCAACTACAACTCAAACCTAGGATTTATTTTGTGCATGCTTGGGTGCCCCTCCATCAAGTTGTTGATCCTCCAATGACAAAGATATTTTTGTTACTCTTAACTAATATTTGGGTAGTGAATCATTTTCTCTAACACCCCTCCCTAAGTCACGCGTTAGTGCTTAGAGATTCTAGCCTAGATATTTTGTGAAGTAAGTACCACTTAAACATAAAACCTTCATTGTGCATGTTTGGATGCTCTACCACTAGGCATCCTCTAGTAACTAAAATGTTTCATAAGCTCAGGTTGTTACAATTTTGGTGTGGCTCATTTTTTCAATATAAATTTATACTTTTGTTGTCATATTCCTTGATGTTTGAAGCCACAACAATATATCATAGCTCATTAAAACCATCTAGCAACTATTTTCTATAAAAGTCGATAGCCTCTAAATTATGACTACAATCTAGATTATTTTTCTTCTAAGTCACACCATAGACAAAAAAAAAAACCCATGTTCTTGCTCCATTTTGCATAATCAGAGCATCCTAAGAACACACACTAACTTATTTTGAGAAAATCCATGGAAACAAAGAATGGGGACTAATAATGTAGATTCCTTAGGCACTTTAGAGAAATTATTCAAATAGAACTTGATGTTCTTGTCACATATGTCGAACTTTGAATTCAAAAGTTGGCTAAATTCATTGCAATAGAATAAATGTGCTCCTTCCATAAAGAGGAAAAACAAAGAAAATAATGATATTCATCATGTGGACAAGAGAATTTTTATTAAATGCCTAGCATAACCTTCTAGAGAAAGACAAAAGACTTCATGTAATAGACCAAACTTCAAGTACACTCATCTATTACCACATCATCCTAATTTTGAATTTCCTTTTGCTCTATGTTACACTTGAATGGCTCTATGTACATGCTTGGAAGTCAATGGATGGAATGTCTCTCAAAAAGGTATTATGATGAGTAAAAGATTAACATTTCTCTCCCAAAAAAGATTATGAGCCCAACAAGTCACTTCCACTAATTCTAAATAAGGGAGTTTGTTATAAAAGGATAATGGCACATGGCACACAAAAAGGGTATAAGGTGTAGGAGCTATTGATTGTATTGGGCATGCCAAATGCCCTCCTAGACCCCTCGAGTTTAGGAATCGTCTACAGTTTTCAAGAAATGGTGGGTTGCATAATACACAAATCCTAGGGAGACCCAAAAAAATCACATGTAAACACCAATAATAACAATAGATCTTATAAAAGATGCAACATTCAAACACTGAATGTTTTCCTAGTATTGATAGTAAGGTTTACCTTCTTATCAATAAATGAATACAATATGAAATGTCAATCATTCAACATTATACTGCTGGTGATTTTAAGAGTTGGTTCAATATGACAAAGGTTTAAAGGAATAAGCTAAAGAATGTTTCACATTGCATCATAATAAACATTTAAAAACATTCAACTTAAGGATCTTGAAATTCTTTTTCCAAGACAAATGGTAATATAAAGGCATTCTTGTTGTATCTTGTATTTGTTCGATAACGATAGCAATAAAGGAAATAAATCAAAATATTATCTTATGGAAAAGATAAAGCACTAAAGCAATAAAATATAAACAAGAAAAACAATTAAAGCAATAAAACAAAGTTATATTTTTCTAAGATTAGACAGTGGTTGTTATCTTGAAGATATTATTATATATCTTATTGCCAAATGAATTGTAATTGTAATTGAATAGCAGTAGTTGTGTGGATGTTCTTTGGCATATTGTCAAGGTTTTACTATGTAAATGTCTTGTTTGTTATTTTGTTATTATGTTTAATCTTTTCTATTATTTCTTCGCAACTAACTTATGTTGCAATATTATTTAAGTTTGTGAGTTCTATGTTTCCACAACCGTATTTATGTCTTACATCTTGTAATTGTGATGCAATGATGTGCATTTTGTGTCTTGTATTGACACCATACAATTTGTACTTATTTTGATGCAAATAAACAAAAGCCTAACTACCAATTGCATATCATTGAAACATGAAAAAAAAAAATTAATGATAAAAAAATTGAATATTACTTCTTGATAAATGAATGTGCTACAAATCATTAAAAAAATGTCAAAGATAGTGTAAAAAAAACAATTGCAAGGTTTTTATCATTTCACATTATTTTAGGATGAAACTGAGTAGAGATCTCGAAACATCAGCTTCAATAGAAATCAATTTAATTGAGCATAAAGTCCCCAATGTTTTAAAGAAATTCCACTATCTTGCTTAATGAAAATAATGGAATTCCACTACAACTGCGTACCTTTTTCTGGCCTTTCAGGGATCTCGTTTGCACTTGTGTGACATCCTTAACCAACTTACCATGAGGAGTCTCAAGTATAAGTGCTCCATTATCCCTGCTCCATTTTGGTCCCGCCTGTCTCAATAGTGTATCTATTTCATAACCTTAAGTTTTATATCGATTAAAGCCAATAAAAGAAAATGTACAAGACCTGCAATACCATTTAAAAAAACAATAGCCTTTCTTAAGCACTTAAACTATTTGCAGTTATCTTCATTTAACAATATATGCTTTAGAACAGGAATGTATGATGGGGCATTCCGAGAATCGAACTCGGGACCTCTCGCACCCAAAGCGAGAATCATACCACTAGACCAAATGCCCTCTTGATATGATTTCTATGATTTTTTAAGTTTCAGAAGTGGTCAAGCTATCCATTAAAATTGTTTTCAATTTTAAAGTCCTATTCATTTTGTCAATAGTTGGTTGCCCACGTCCTTTTGGCCCAGGTCCTTAATCTGGCGCCTTAGATCAACAACTATGCTATGTGTATCTCTTTTAATTCCTTGCATCAAATTAAGATTTGATTGGAATGTAGTAATTATCTTATTTTCGTGTATTGGAAGTATAAGGTCAACTCATGACTGATTTAAAAGTGAGATCAAAGAATGAATTCTCTTTATCACTGATATACAAACTATAGACTTCTAATTGTGAAGAAGAGATAATGAATGAACTCTCAAAATTTATCTTTGGATCTAAAGATGACGTTGACATTAGAAGTTTTATCATATTTTAGTGTGAATTACAACACAGAGTCATTGTCATGATTGAGATTGAGAAGATCATGAAGTTATTGTACTAACCAGGACGTTTATCATACATTACTCCAAATAAAATTTGAAGGTTACATATTGCAACTACATGTGTTCTGATCAGATCAACTTTAGAGCAATAGCTTTGACTTACAAGTGTTAAAAATTAAAGCTCAACTGTTGTAGGAGTATTAAGAGAGGTCAAAAGTTCAAATCCTGCAGGGGGTAAGGTATGTACATCTCGTATTGTGGAGCACGAGTTAGGTGGCTCCCTCAAAATTGGGAATATGAGGAGTCTCATATACTGTAAGCCATTGTAGACCCAAAAACAAACCGCCTAGTATCGTGGACTATAAAAAGATCTTTCCTTTTCCTTTCCTAAGAGTGATAGTAGTCTAATAGTAATAGTCCGACATTGACTAGCGTAAATAAA
>CM021109.1:621271068-621276068 GCA_007115665.2 Sequoiadendron giganteum | reverse complement strand
TTTTTCATTTATGGTATTATGTAATTTTTTGGTCTTATTTTGTAATTTTATTATATTTTAATAATAATAGATGATAAGAATAATATTTTATTAATTTTAATATTTGATCTTTTATATTATTTTTCTATTTTAATTTATTTTTGACATGTTGTCATCTAGCCCTTGCAAACCCATTACCAATGTATCCTTCCAAATCTGCTACCATTCTCTCTCATTCTTCTCTCTATATGTATTTCATCTTGATGGTGGATCATGGAGTATGATTTGAAATGTTGATGTAAAAAATTTACACAATTTTAATCTAGAAATATTTAGCACTTTATAAATAATATAATAGTTCTCGACATTCTTCTCTCACATCTGGAGTCACTAGTTGATTTAGATTCACCCTCTCCAACGTTTCACGTCCCCTTCAACTTGTTATCACCTAGATTTTGCACCTTGTTGAATGTGAAATTCAACAATCCAGTGTAACATGGGAAGACCTCTCAAAGTGTGGGCTTTGATAAGTAGAGGTCAACCTCTAGAGAAGGTCAGCTTCCTTTTGGTATCACCTAATCTAATCAACTGAACTTGCAGAGAAAAAGGGTAGAAGGATAGAACATAAACTGAAAACTACTGATAATGAGAACTAAAGGTGATTCGCCAGATTATGTTAAAGGTCATATAACACAGTTTATACACGCATTCTCAGCCAATGACAAAAGAATTGTCATACACAACTCAATCACATACTTTTCCTACATAAATATTTCATGGAAAGGTTTATATGGCTATACTCTTAGAAGGAAAAGATTCTTCACAACTAGAGGCTAATTGCACTTCAAACACAATCCACAACCTGCAAAGAATATGTAGTTTTCTGCAAAAAGGTGCAAGGATAAGACATAACCACAAGGAAACATGTGGTTTCACTGTCATTTGCATCAATTAAACAAGTGCACACACTATTTACAGAAATATTGACAAGGTAAAATGCTTATACTCATTGATTCCATGGTGAAATACTGCTATATATGCCTGTATCTGAGTTACAAATCTCTGTCGTTTCCCTCAAGGACTCCAAAGTGTCACAAAATAGAAAAAATAGCAAGTAAGAACTCTGTGACAAATGAGTCAAAAGAGACTAAATACACCAACTCTCCATCATCCACCAAAAAAGGATCTAGAACTTCATGATCTTGGATGCCTCCAAAAAGCCCTAAAAGTAGCAACTAAAACTTATCCAAAAGAGCCCCAAAGTGTTGAAGAAGTCAAATTTGACTATGTCCACCATAAAAGCACAAGAAAAATGCCTAAAATTGCTTCAAATGCTTCCAAAAGCAAAAGAAACTCTCCTAAATTCTCTCCTCATGTTTTCAAACCACTTTAACCTCTCCTATATGCTTGCAAAGCATCAACTCAACTAAGTCGCTCAAAGCATTTACAAGGCATAATTTACTTTATTTTGCATCAAAAATAGCATTTTGACTAAGTGATTAATAATAATATCACTTAATCAAAAGGCTTCACATTTGAAATAAATGCAAAACTACAAAGGCACTAATAAAGTAAACCTCGACCAAGTGAGAAAAGAAAATAAATGCATCACTATCTAAGTGACAAGGGCCCCTCCATAAGGCATGTACGAGGAAAACAAAAAGTTCAGCAATTAATAAAAGATAGGCAAAATGCCTATCTCTTATCAACATGAGATTAGGGTAAAGAAAAACCCTAATAATCAAAAACCAATGCAAAATGAAAAGAATGCATTTTCTTTTTTCCCATTTCTAGAGTCTTCCACCCACAGCCGCCACCGAAGGGTTTGATCTAGAGCTTTTCACGAGGATTCTGGAGACATAGTGAGCTTTCATCAACATATTTCATGCAAAAAACAACACGAAAAGCTCGGGTGAGCAAACTGTGATCACAAAATCAGTATTTCCTTCATTATTCTGTATAAACTCACTTGTCTCGAGCTCTGTTATTCAATATTTTTGTATATTTAATGATTTTTGTGTTCTCTGCAATGGTTGTGTATCCTGTAGAAATCATAGAAGAAAATCCCTATGATTTTATGCATTTACCTCCATGGCTCTAGTTCTCAAGGTCGCAGCTATGCATCATTTGTAAATCTTGGCTTTCTTGTTGTATCATGGCTGCCATGGGTTTCATTTTCTCTTCTGTTGATCATGAAAATTTTGCAATGTTGTTTTTTCTTTCATGCTTGGTTGTCACTACTATCTTTGTGGCATCCTTTGATTTGTTTGAATATATTCAGCTGCAGACTTCTTTTGAGGCATCTTTGTATAACCTTGTTATGCCTCGAGCATTTTCAAGCATCTGGGTAAGTGCACCAATCTGTGACACAATTTTGGCTCTTAAGATGCCACTTTTTTTCTGAAATTAGGAAAATCTGATTTGCACGAGAAAATGAAGATAGTTACGCTCAAAATTTCAAGATGCGGCAAGAAAAAAAGTTGAAGTGCTCCGAGTCTAGTTTCTAAGCTACTATTGTTTTTTGAAATTAATGAAGATTAAGGGTCTCAAAAAGGGGGGGCCCAAAACAAGTCCTGTTTTTATCAAAAAAAATAGCATAACGCCTGAGGGTTCCCCCCTTTTTGGTTAACTTTTTTTTAGAATTTCAAAAATCCCAATAGTGAGAAATTAGCTACCACCATATAGTTTATCCTCCTTCTTTCAGATAATTTTTTTAATGAATATATAATATTTTATGAATTTTCAAAGTGGAAACATCCTGAAAAGCTAAAATTTGAGCGTACTCCCCCCCTATTTTTTTGCAAACTAATCAAAAATTGATTTATTTATTTTTCATCATGTGTAGAATGGAGTCTAGTTTCAAAAAACATAATTTTTTTCACGTTCCAATGAATGTGTAAAAATCTATCCTAAACCTAGCACATGTTGGTTTTTTACCAAAATCGAAGGCATCTACAATAGAAGCCATAGATCAAAACCTTAACTAAATCAAAATGAAAAAAGAATTATATATTTAGATAGCTGAGATAGAGGGTAACGCTATCATGGTATTTTTAATAAACTTGCATTGAAAGACGTGCAAATGAAATGGGGAGCACAGTCAAAAATATGAGAAAATTTAGCAAATCTTGTTAATTAACACGTCTAAAGTGGGCCTTTTGGCGAGTGCCAAATTTGGCGTGGGCCAAATGTGATGAGTCATTTGGCGAGCGCCAAATGGTCTACTTTGCACAGAACTAGATTTTTGCTTTCTCTGTCAGGGAAACTATATACATGAAATAAACATTTAAGTATAAGTTGACATTTACATATGGACATTTACTTTCTTATACTTTAAGTTATATTTCATGTATATATAGGTAGGATGTTTGAGAGTGGTTTAAGATCTCTAAGAGTTATAATGCAAATTCTAGTTTTTGGAAGATATTAAAAATTTCAGACTTAGTCAAATTTCAGTAATCGGCATGTCAAATTTCAGTAATCAGGAGGTCAAATTTTAGTACTCAGGAGGTCGAATTTCATCTATCTCACTCATTTTCATCTCTTATTCTCTAGACCTCTCTCTCTCTCACTATCTCCATCCCTTTATCTAACAATATCTTCCTTGAGCTCAAGAACTATGTCTCTACATGTCCATCTCTCTCCTTCCCTCTCCAATATCTATCTCCCTCCCTCCTTCCCTCTCTACATTTTTCTATCTCTCATCCCTCTCCTTTAATCTCTATATATCTCTCTCTACTCTCTACCTACCTATCCCTCTCTCCCTCCCTCACTCTCCTCTCTTTCTCTCTCTTTGCTTCCCTTGCTCTCTCCTCCCCTCTCTACTCTCTATCTTGTCATTCTCTCTCTCCTTCCCTCTCTAGTTCTCTCTATCTCACTTCTCTTTCCTTCCCTCCCTCCCTCCCTAATTTTCTCTATCTCCCTCTCTCTATCCTTCCCTTTCTACTTCTCTTTATCTCACCTCTCTTTCTCCCCCTCTCTCTCTCCCTCTCTCTTCCTTTCACCCACCTTTGCTCTCTACTTCTCTCTATCTAACCCATCCCTCTATACATCTCTCTCTCTCCCCCCTCCTTCCATCTCAATCTCTCCACCTTCCTCCTTATCTCTCTAATTTTAAGCTCCATCACACATCTCTATCACCTATCTCACTTCTCTCTTTCCCCTTGCCTCTCTACTCTCTTTCTCTCTATCTCACCCCTCTCTCCCTACCTATTCCTCCCTCCTCTCTCTTATCTCTCTCACCTCTGTCTCTCCATCCCTACCTCTTCCTCCCTCTCTCCTTCCCTCTATTTTTCTCTTTATCTCCTCCTCCCTCTATCTACCTAGACCTCTCTCTATTCTTGTCTCACCTCTCTCTCCATCCCTACCTCTCCCTATATCTCTCCTTTCATATCTACTTCTCTCTACCTAGTTGTCCCTCTATACCTATTTATCTCTCCCTCCTTGCCTCCTCTCTCTCAATATCTCCACCTTCTTTCCCTCTCTAATTATCTCTCTATCAGCTCTCTTTATCTCTCTCCTCTCTCCTCCCTCTCTACTCTCTCTATCTCTCCCTCCCTCCCCCTCTTTCTATCTCTCCTCTCTCCCTCCCCCTCTTTCTATATCTCTTTGCCCTCTCTCTACCTATAACTCTCTCCTTCTATCTATCTCAACTATCCATCTTTACCTATCCCTTCCTCCTCTCTCTCTTCCACCAAAATTCACTCTACATCTCTCTGTCCAGTCTACCCCTATATACCTCATTTTCTCTCCCTCTCTCTTTCCCTTTCTCAATCTATCTACCTTTCTCATTACGCCTCTACTTCTCTCTATCACCTCTCTCTCTCCCCCTTCCCTCTTTACTTTCTTTCTCTCTATCTCACCCCTCTCTCCTTAAATATCCCTCCATCTCTCCTCTCTCTCTCTATCTCACCTATCTCTCCCTCCCTACCTCTTCTTCCCTCTCTCCTCCATTCTCTACTTCCCTTTATCTCCCCTCCCTCCTTACCTACCTCTCTCTCTCTCTATTTCACTCTCTCACC
>CM021109.1:621213917-621270968 GCA_007115665.2 Sequoiadendron giganteum | reverse complement strand
AACCCTCAATTATCAACCCTTGACCCTTAATACCTCAACCCTAGGTAGGTAGGGGAACATAGGTGAGATACAGAGTGATGAAGGGAGAGGTAGGTAAAAAAATGGATAGGGGAGATAAATATAAGTAGAGAGGGTAGGAGATACATAGAGAGAGGATAGATAGAGAGAATTAGAGAGGGGAGGGAGGGACAAGTAGCAAGGAGATAGAGGTGTGTGTGTGTGTGAGAGAGAGAGAGAGAGAGAGAGGAGACACGATTGAGATATAGAGTGATGGAGGGAGAAGTGGGTAAAGAGAGGGAGAGGGGAGATAAAGATAAATATAGAGGGAAGGAGATGCAGAGAGAGATGATAGATAGAGAGAAGTGGAGAGTGGAGGGATGGTGGGAGAGGAAAGGAGGAGATAGAGGTGAGTTTGTGTGAGAGGGAGAGAGAGTTAGAGGAGAGAAAATGAGGGGAAAAAGGAAGGGGGAGAGAGAAATAGATTAGAGAGGGAAGGGGGGAGAGATATAGAGTAGAGAGGGAAGGAGAGAGCAAGAGAGAAAGATGGGTGAGGGAGAGAGTGGTAGGTAGTGGAGTGAGAGGTAGGTAGAGAGGGAAGGAGAGAGGGATGGATAGGAGGGAGAGAGGGAAGGAGGGAGAGTGAGATGGAGAGAGGGGTGAGATAGAGAGTAGAGAGGTAAGGAGAGAATGGGAAATACAGATAAAGAGAGAGAGGGAGGTTGGAGGGAGGGAGAGGTAGAAAGGGATAAGTGAGACATAAAGAGGGAATGAGGGAAAGTGGGATAGAGAGAGAATGGTGATTTAGAGAGGAGGGAGTGAGAGGGAAGGAGGGAAAATGGCAGAGAGGGAATGGTGATTTAGAGAGGAGGGGGTGATAGGTAGAGATAGAGAGGAGAGAGTGAGAGAGAAAGAGAGCGATAGAGAGACAAAGAGAGAGGTGGGTAGAGGAAGGGAGAGGAGAGATAGAGAGTAGAGAGGGAAAGAGGTAGGGAAGGAGGCATAAGTGAGATAGATAGGGATGTAGAGAGAGAGTGATGGAGGGAGAGGTATGTATAGAGAGGGAAAGAGAGAGGACATATAAAGAGTAGAGAGGGGAGGGAGGGAGAAGTAGGGAGAAGTAGGGAGATAGAGGTGTGTGTGTGAGTGAGAGAGAGAGAATGGTGAGATAGAGAAAAATATCAATTGAGAGAGAAAGAGTGGGAGGGAGGGAGGGACAATAGTGAGAGAGATTGGGAGGAGAGACAAAAAGAAGTGGAGGGAGGGTGAGGTCGAGAGAGGGAGGGAGAGGAGAGATAGAGAGAAGTAGAGAGGGAAGGATGGAGGGAGGGTGTGTTAGCGAGCGAGATAGAGGTTTGTGTGTGAGAGAGAGAGTTGTGAGATAGAGAGGGGAGAGTGAGAGAGAATTATGAGGTAGAGAGGAGAGAGTTAAAGAGAAAGTGGGGGAAGAGAGGGATAAAGAGTGAGAGAGAGATGTAGGTAGAGGGAGGGAGAGGAGATAGAGAGTAGATAGGGAAAGAGGTAGGGAGGGAGACATAAGTGAGATACAAAGTGATGGAGGGAGAGGTAGGTAAAGAGAGAGAGAGAGGGGAGGGGGGAGGCAGATGTAGGGAGGAGATAGAGGGGTGTGAGAGAGAGAGGGGAGAGAGAGAGAGCAAGGGAGAGAGAGAGAGAGAGAGAGAGAGAGAGAGAGAGAGAGAGGGAGTGGAGAGATAGAGAGTAGAGAGAAGGAGAGAGAAATTTGATACAATTTGTTGACTACTAAAATTTGACCTCCTAATTACTGAAATTTGAATTGCTGATTACTGAAATTTGACTAAGTTTGAAATTTTTAAGATCTTCCAAAAACTAGAATTTGCATTATAATTCCTGGAGATCTGAAACCACTCTCAAACATCCTGCCTATATACATGTAATATAACATAAAAGTATAAGAAATTAAATGTCCATATGTAAATGTAAACTTATACTTAAATGTTTATTTCATGTATATAGTTTCCTTGGAAGAGAAAGCGGAGATAAAAGAGTTTAGAAAAATACATTCCAAAATTCATTGCAAAAAGAAAGAGAACTCACACTTGTTCACTGATTGCAAAATTCAAGCCATTTGGCACTCGCCAAATGTGGCACTTTTCAAATTTGGCGAGTGCAATATGGCCTATTACGAGTTTTTTTTTGCAATTTGGCATCAAAATTGTGTCACAGATTGGTGCACTTACCCATCTATGTATTTAATCCTTGCAAACGCACTAAAAAAAAATCATGCTTTTGGTTCTGGTTGTGACTTTAATCATACTCTAGCTCTGACTTGTCATTGCAAGGATTTCATTTTATGTATCCAACTCTAGCTTTGACTTGTCATTGCAAATAGATGTGTTGTAGCCTTTTATTGCTATTGTAGCTACATAAATCATTCTAAAGGAGAATACAATACCCATAATTAACACTTGATGTTGAAAAAGTCATCCGCAACACAAAACTACACATAATACCTGTCTATCTTTTCATGCTTCAGAATTCTTCACATATAATCCATTTTGTATGTTGCATTGCCTTGGCAACTGGGATTCTCTTGTTCTTGACAATATCCTTATAGGCATAATTGTCACTTTATAGTGTCCTTGTATTGACTGTGCCATGGTAGAAGATAATTGTCCCTTGGGTAACTGGCCCTTTTACTTCAATATCACCTACAACAATGGAAAATATTGATACGTGCTTTTGCATATGATTTACCCTAACCAAGTCATGTTGTTGCCCTTGCCACCACAGTACATGTTGTTGCTATTTTGCTACCAGATAACACTCACTGTCATCCCAGTCTTGTCATGATATGATTCACTAGGTCTGCTGCCCATATCTGATGTATTCTTTATGTTGCTAATAGGGATCATCTTAGGATCATCAGTATATGAGACCAAGCTTTCTTTCTAAGAGCTGACCATGAGTAGGATAAAAGACAAGATTCATAAGATCAAAACTAGAACCATCAAATAGCCTTTACACGGTCCACTGCCATCTTCTAACAATACAAACATGTCAACAAGCCTTAAAACTACCCTTGTATGATTCTTTCTTACAACTATGTAGCTCCTCAGATGTTGTCATGTTTACCAGCATGCATGTCATTAACTGTCATACTATCCATCTTGAACAATGTCATCCATAAATCTCACTGTTATTATGCATTGTTATGATAGGTTACTATGTTCTTCAGATTGTGAGTTGTCCCCTAAATTCATGATGATATGATCCTTTGAATAATTTCATTGCCTTGACATGAGATTGTCAACCAACTTCCTTATCATAATCTTTCATTTCTTCATGCATTGAAAACTATCTACCATCATGGTGCAATGATTGTTATTCTGGAGCACATTGTCCCTTCGATCAATGATTATGCAGTCCTCTGACACCACTTTGGACTGACAGTTGCTATCAAACTGAAAACCTCATGACCTAAACAGACTGCCATCTCAGTAACAAGGATGTGTTCTTTCCATTATCATTTTGTTAATTCTTGATGGCTTTGTCTGACAACAGATCTCAAGAAAAATCAATTGTTCTGTAACAACAAAATATAGGTCTTTTTGCTTCTATACCTGTTCTCCCCTATCTTTGCAGTAGCAACTATGATGAGATACTTGATATGCCTTAAATAGTATCATTTACATATACTTTATGCTAAAAAACATTGAAGTAACTTAGAAGTGTATTTATGTATCTGTCACTGGGTTCTACTGGCAAGATTTCACTTTGTATATTACTAAATGATTGAGGTGAAAACCCCCAGGAAGTGATATCTCTTTCAAGCTATTAAGTTAGCTTGCTCATTCATTGTTCAATGTCACCATATGATTGAACCATGAAGCTTTACTCACACTCTATTGCTTTTGTCATTTCAGAATAACCTGAATACCATCTATGATCATACATTTCATATGTTCACTGTCTTTAAACAAAAAGCCAAATGCTTAAATCCTCCCTTGGAGAGGCCATAAAGACATCCAAAATAATAAAATTTCATCCCTCAAAACATATGAGGACAACACGTTGGGATCAACCCTCGTGGGAGCCCAGTTAACCCACATGTTGAAACCAGATAAAACCAAATAGCAACAAGGATTTGACCTATACTTGCACATGAAGCAAACAAGTCAAAAAAACATATGCATATGGCAAATGTGCTTGATATTCTTGTCGTTCTCTTGGACAGTTGTAATATGCTTGCTTCATTTAATGCGCATTATGATCAGTTTATACATGCATAGGGTGAATGTGTAAATAATGTTTGTAATCAGTCATTGCTTAGAGCATGCTCTAACCTCATTGCTAATTCATTTTAGGAATAGGAACTAGGAGCAACATATGAAGCTCGAGATAGCAGCAGAACAAGAAGACACCTCAGAACCAGTCATTCATAGGCAATGATTGGTTACCTTCCTTCTATGCACATTAATTTCTTTTATACTTATTCATGTATATGATTTTCATAGTTTGTATTGGATAAGCAATGGTTAGTCTCACGGCTTGTGTGAGATAAATGTACATTCTTACATTCAATAAAGATTACTTTTTGAAAGATTTGTGTAAATCTTTTCTATGTTGCATGCACTTGTATAAATGTAATGATCTGTTACAATAATCTTGTAATCTTTCTCTGATTTTTCTATTTATACAGTTGAATGTAATGTAGGAAAGATAATAAAAATGTACCTCATCCCCTCAATTTAAAAATCAACCAACTCCACCCGATTGAGCCTATGAGTGAAAATTTGGTAACACAACTAATTCATCATTTTTCTATCAATTCTTCTTCTCTCGATTATTGTACCTTACTTCCCTTGAGATCTACCCCTCCTCTAGAGCCTCTAGCCTTTTATTTCTCATTCATCTCCCACATTGTTCATGATTGAATGTGATAGCACTTTCTGTAAAATTTCTTGGCTTCTATCTTTTGACCATGTCCTAAGCTTTTGAATGGTGTATTTCCTTGTTAGGTGTTTTAAACACTGCCAAGGGATTCTATTTATTCTAAAACCCTAGGTTTGAGCCCACCTTTTCACTTTTCTTATAAACTTGTGTTGACGAACTGCTTCAGTTACCCATCATTTAACTGACAACTTATGGGTTTCAATCCCATGTCTTCACTGGCCCGTCATGCCCAAGTCGTCGCATTGATTTGTCACCCGTTAATATTTTATCCCGATATTCTTGAAAATCCTAAGTTTAAAACCTCGTATGATCGTAGGCCCCCTCTTTCCCTAGACACATCTTTAAAAACAACTTTGGTGCATGTGCTTATAAGTCACTTAAGTTCTAAGAGGTCGGCCTACTTGAGACACGTGTCTTTCCCTCAACACAGCGCATATCATCTTCACATTGCATTCCAATTCCTTTAGAGCATAGCTAAAATGTGATGGATGGTGTTAATAAACCTGGAACATGTGTCATTATAATATTGCAACATGTTGCCCCTTTGCATCACAATTTCATGAAGCGAGCGCATAGCTAAAGTGTGCTAGGTCAGGGCAAACAATAAGAAGACATACAGTGGCCTTTGATTGCAATGATGTGTT
The DNA here is from genome assembly GCA_007115665.2 of Sequoiadendron giganteum. Taxonomy (NCBI): domain Eukaryota; kingdom Viridiplantae; phylum Streptophyta; class Pinopsida; order Cupressales; family Cupressaceae; genus Sequoiadendron; species Sequoiadendron giganteum. The sequence goes on along the minus strand of CM021109.1, from coordinate 621,265,392 downwards.
CCTTCACAATGTATTTTTAAAAAGTTGAGTGCATTGCTAAAATGTGCTAGGTTTCATACATCCCGACAAAGATAGGTGTCACTATGCAATTGCCATGCATGCTCTCAATGCATCACAATTTTGGTTCCTCCGTGAAAAGGTAAAATGTACTGAGAAGAAGCCACTAAGAACCCGACACTTTTCATTATTTTATTTCATCTCTTTTGTAGTCACCCTAATTCTAACAACACTTCTTTCTAATTAATTAAATGTTATTATTTAAATAATCGTCCATTTTAAACCTTAATTAATTAAATATTTATTATTTAATTAATTATTCCATCTTCTTCTTATTTAGAATATTTTATTATAAATTAATTATATCACCTCCTAGACTAAAGTTCTTCCAATTAATTAAATAATTGAATTATTTAATTAATCCCACCATTATCCTCATTCCTTCTAATCCCATTTGAGTTAGGATTAACCTTATCCCTTTCCTAATCATTATTATCCCATTCTCCAACTTTTACCTCTAGCCTAGTTAATAAACCCATGGTTTATTGACTCAACCTACCCTATTAAATTAATTAATAAAGTTAAATTAATTAATCTAACCATAATGTCTAATCACCATTACCACTGTCCTCCTAGTTTTTAATTCACTCACCTCTCCCCAAACTTGTCTCATAATGACAAGTGTCATAAGTCTCTCTCACCTCCCCTCACACATGTGTGAGATCCCACCTACCCCCACTAACTCTTACACTCTCTTACGCCTAGCCTCCAAAATTAATGGCTTCTCTATCCAAGGTGAGCTCACACATATTGCTAATAAGCCACTCAACCTTGATCCAAACCCTATCCTCTCAATCAATCCAAACCCTTCATCAACCAAGTAATCTTAGCCCTTAATTCCCCCTTCTAATTTCTATAAATTGGAGCTTTATCTCCTCATTTCATCATCTTGAATCCATATAGCCTTATTATGTTGTAATTTTAGTGACCAATCCACATCCTTAAGCAATCGATTGAGAAAATCTTTAAGACTTGGGTACATTATTAAGCTCAATCCATGGGGAGGAAGGTATAACTTAGTTTATGTGTGTTTCAATTTGAAATCATTTACATTGCATGCTTAGTTTACTTTACCCTCTTTAGCTTCATTTCTTCAAAGTGCATTCTTGAGGATAAAGAGAACAATGAAAACACAATAATTAACAAGGTATAAGGGAGGGACAAGTGTCACCTCTTGGTTTCATTGCAGGGCCCCTTCGAGTGCATTCTCATGCTCTCGGTGCATAAAGAAATATGTTAATCTATGGTTCATAAAATGATGACATGTTCTTACATTTCATTGCAGCGCTCGACTCCTTTAAATAGCATATTTCCTTCTTGGAAGTGCGTATATAAAAGGTGATGGGAGGGTGATATCACCTATAGACATATGGCTTTATTTCATTACATCATGTAGCTTCAGTGCAGCGCATTTTTGGTTCTTCAGTGCAAAACCAAAATGCACTCGAGTTAACAGGGAAGAGGTGGGACATGTGTCATCTTTAGGCTTCAACGCATAACTCTTTCACAATGTATTCTCTAAAAATAAAATTCAAATGGAATATGTGATGTAAGGAAGGAATTCTCCAATCGTTGTTCCTATTTTAAAGCACTTAGATCAACGGTCATAACTCAAACAAGAATGACTAGTTGGCGGATGATCAATTTCATATGTGTGAGCCATCACACTACAATTATGTGGTAGTTGAATGAATCTGATAAGGTTAATTTTAGGCTGGTTAAAAAGGGATCATTTATCCCTAGTTGCATGAGATTCTCCCATTTCATCATCACTTGAAAGGAGGAATTGGAGGTCTTCTCTACAAACTTACATAATTATGGGATGAAGGTTGACCCTGCCAAGAACTGTGATCTTGAAGGGTATATTATCAAAATGAGAGTGGAGAGGCATAGATCCCTATTTTATCATCATTTTAATGCATCTAATGATGTGATCAGAAACGTTAAGAGTGATGAGGATTTTTAAAAAAGGAAAGGGAAATGGATATTATGGTCCAAACGGAAGAGAAGACAATAAAAGTTAATCCTTCCTATGTTAGTCCATTTTCCAAGTATACAAACCTAATGGAGAGAATGGAAAAGATGCTTGTTGTCATGGTAGATGGAACCTTTAACAAATATGATGAAGCTGGCAGAACAAGAGGAGAAAGCAATGGAGGTTGAACAACTTGTTCAACAACAAGCCTTGTCAGTTGAATCATCAACCTGAGCAACTCCCAGCCAATCAATTCCAACTCTTAATCAAACCTCTAGTTGAGTATTCAAAACAATCAAAGGAAAGGGATACTATGCATGAAGAGTATGCAAAGAATGTGCCTGGAGATGAAGAAGTTAACCAACACTTCTAATCTCCCCAAATTAATCAAAAGGGTGAACAAGTGCCTGAAGTCAAGCAAGTAATTGATTTTTATGATGAAAATTCAGTTCATGGTGATGTACAAGAATGTTAGCTTGTAGTGAATTCATGGATGATGGCACCTTTGTTACTACAAAGGAGTTTAAAGACTTTATTATCATAATCAGGCAAAAGGAACTTAATAAAAAAATAGAAAAAGGCAAAGGAAGGAGTGGACCCATCAAGACATGAAGAGGTCACTCAGTGGGTCATCTAGGAGATGGTTTTTGATACTTCAAACATTACTCTTAAAGAAGGAAGAAGATTAGTGAACAAAATTGGTATTCTTTTATTACATGGATGGGATCTTACTTCATCTATAGCACTTGACACTATAAGGCATCAAGATGAAGGGGAATTCACAATAAATGAGCAAGCAGGGAAAGTTTATTTTAGATCTAGCTTTAGCCCTAACTTGCAAACATTGGCCATATGGGAAATATCCCCTACAAAAATAATCCAAGAGTAGCCAAGATAGTGGAGAAAATCACAGGCAATGTGATTATAAAAATATCTGACACCATTGCACCACAAGCAACACAATTGTTGTTGCATACTGTAATGAAGCTAACGTAGCGGAACAACTTCCTACACTAATCTTGAGAGGAGAATAATGCAAAACTTTTACAAATCTTTAACAGTTACGAAAACTTAAACATAAATATCATGCATACCACAACACAGTTATTTACATGGGGAAAACCCTTCCGGGAGAAAAACCCCACACTCCAAAAGCCACCCAATATATCATTCAAAAACCACAAAGATTACAATATACTTGCAGAGCAAGCTTCTCACAGGAGTATCACCACTCAGAGATCCAAAGACAATGCGACTGCTATCAAACTCTCTGAATATATCACCGTCTATAATTGTTGTACAACACCCTCATAAAATAAGGTTACTTTTTAGGGCAAGACAGGCCAACAAAATATCCACCATTAGATCTAAAACCTAATAATTAACAATCTAGATTTACAATGTATCATTTATTTAATGTATGTTGGTCATTTTAGGAGTTTTCTAAAAAAATTAACAAAATATTATCCACACGCATCCCATTCCTCCCCTTGGTGCGATTACATATTACACCTATTGGTGTAACTAGGAAATATATATATATATATATATATATATATATATATATATATATATATGAATATATATATATATATGAATATATATATATATATATATGAATATATATATATATATATTAATATATATATATATATATATGAATATATGAATATGAATATATATATATATATATGAATATATATCCTATCAACAATAACCTTTATATAATTGTAAGGTTGAGACATATTTTTCCAACAAATCTCCCACTTGTCGAACCCCTTGCAAGAGCAACGAGAGGGAGTAAACATTGTCTCTTAATTGCTAGGGGATGAAAGGTCCATAATCTCTAAACACCATCTAAACTTCTCTATGCTCATAGACTTAGTTAAAGAATTAGCAACATTCATCAAAGTCTCTAACTTAACCAGCTTCACCCTGTCATCTTCGACCATATCTCTAATAAATGATACTCTACATCAATGTGCTTGGTCCTGGCATGAAATGTCTAGTTCTTGGCTAGACATATTGCACTTTGACTGTCGCAATAAATTATCACTAGACCTTGTTTTATTCCAATATCTGAACATAGTCTCTTAATCCAAATGGCTTATTTACAAGCATGAGTAGCTATCATATACTCTGCTTTAGTAGTGGACAAAGCAACCACAACTTGTCGCTTACTCATCCAACTGATTGCACCACCAAATAAAGTAAACACATAAGTACTGGTGGGTCATTTGCTATCAATATCACCTACCCAGTCTGAATCCACATAACCATGAATATCAAGGGAAATGTCATCTTCAATCACATTACTATGATAACACAAGGAATAATCTAAGGTACCATGCAAATATCTAAAGACTCTTTTAATTGCATCCCAATGAACTCTACTAGGACTAGACATATATTTGGAAAGAACTCCCACTACTTGGGAAATGTCTGGTCTAGTACAAACCATAGCATACATAAAACTTCCAAATGCACTCTAGTAAGGCACTATGCTCATGTCTTCCATCTCTTATGGGGATGTTCGACAATTTGAAAAAGATAACTTTGTTCCAATAGAAAGGGGAACACACAATGGTCTACAATCTTGCATGTTAGATCTCTGCAAAATTGAATTGACATACTTACTTTGGCCAAGCCATAGCTTTTTGTTCTCTCTATCTCTTTTAATTTCCATCCCAAGAATGTGTCCAGCTGCACCAAGGTCTTTCATTTCAAATTTAGCAGCAAGTTGAGATTTCAATTCTGAAATCATACCTTTCCCTTTTCCAATAAATAACATATCATCAACATATAATGCAATAAACAGGAAATGATCACCATTGGTTTTATAATAAACACAATGATCTAATTTAGAACGCTCAAATCCCAAACTCAACACATATGTATCAAATTTTTGGTACCACATCCTAGGACTCTGTTTTAAGCCATACAAATATTTCTTCAATTTGCAAACCAACTTACTTTTACCTTTCCCCACATAGTGCTCTGGTTGTGTCATATAAATATCCTCCTCCAAATCACCATGAAGGAAATCAATTTTCACACCCATTTGCTCAACCTCTAAATCATAAGCAATAGCAATAGCAAGAAAAAATCTAATGGATGTCATTTCTGCAACAAGAGAAAATATCTCACCATAATCAACACCCTCAACTTGAGAGTAACCTTTCACAACAAACCTTTCTTTGTGCTTCTCAATACCTCCATCTGAACCAATCTTTTTCTTGAACACCCATTTGCAACCAACAGGTTTTCGTCCTTCAAGCAATGGTACAAGATCACATTTATCATTCTTTTTCAAAGATGTCATTTCTTCATTCATCACAATCTTCCAAGATTTTGCACCATTCACACTGAATGCCTCTTCTACAAATTTGGGTTCATCCATGTTAGTATTCAAAGAAAAAATACATCTCCAATCATCAAGTGTATACATTTCAGGTGGTTTCTTGTTCACATGTATCATTCTTTTTCAAAGATGTCATTTCTTCATTCATAGAAATCTTCCAAAGATAACAAGATCACATGTACCATTCTTTTTCAAAGATGTCATTTCTTCATTCATAGAAATCTTCCAAGATTTTTCACCATTCACACTGAATGCCTCTTCTACAAATTTGGGTTCATCCATGTTAGTATTCAAAGAAAAAATACATCTCCAATCATCAAGTGTATACATTTCAGGTGGTTTCTTGTTCCTTGTAGACCTACAACAAGTTGAGTTGGAGGTTCTTCCTCCTCTTTTGAAGATTCAGAGCTAGATGAGCTCTCCTCAACTTCTTGTTTATCCATGGGCCTCGATTCAACTTTCTCAGGTGTAAAGGAAATTGAATCACATCTTCTTGTTTACTTTGTTATGGCTGAAATGTAACAGAAGAAGGCTTAGTTTATCTAAAAATAACACTTCTACTATGTATTACTTTATGTGCAACAAGATCCCAAAGGTTGTATCCTTTCACACCATAACTATATCCGATGAAGATACATTTCACAGTCTTGTTCTCCAACTTTGTTTGCTTCTCCTTTGGCACATGTTCATATGCCTTGCAACCAAAAATTCTAAGATGTCTTAATAAAGGCTTGCGACCCGACCATGCCTCTATAGGTTTCTTATCAACAAGAGCTGATGTAGGAGACCTATTAATCAAGTAACAGGCAGTGGTAATAGTTTTAGCCCCAAACCATTGTTCTAGGTCAACATCACTTAACATACTCCTAGCCTTCTCCATCAGTGTCTTGTTCATTCTTTCTGCAACTCCATTCTATTGTGGAGAATACAAAGTTGTCTTATGTCTATGAATACCACAATCTTTACATAATCTATCAAAATTATTTGAGAAAAATTCATCGCCATTATCAATCCTCAAACATTTTATTTTATTTTCATTATTTAACGCAACCATTGCTTTAAATTCTTTAAATCAACTAAAAACTTCATATTTACTCTTTAGAAAATATACACATGTCCTACTATAATCATCAATAAATGAAATATAATATGTGGATTTACCAATCGAAGGGACATATATAGGACCAAACACATCAGAATTAATAAGATCCAATACACCACAAGATTTATGAGAACTTGAGTAAAATTGAACGTGGTTTTGTTTTCCCTAAATGCAATGCTCACATAAATCAAATTTAAGATTACAATCAGACAAACCTTCAACAAGGTCTTTATTTTTCAAGGTCCTTAGACCCTTTTCTCCAATGTGGCCAAGTCTCTGGTGCCATAACATAGTTTTCTTTGCAGGTAACTTTGATTTAGAAGAAAGAGCGCCCTTGGGTACCTAGAAGCCATGACCATCTGTTGAAGGTGAAACCCTCATTTCTTCCACAGACTTGTTTTTCATTGAAGTACTATTGCACTCAACGGTGCATGCATCAAGCTTATACAATGTGCCATATCTAACACCTCTAGCAATCACCATAGCACATTTGACCATCTTGCATCCTGCATCTATTAGTTTTCTCACAGATAACAAATTTCATGCTAAACCAAAGATATGCAACACAAAATTAATCCTTTTTAATCTACCATCAAGAAACTTGATTTTAACTTTACCATGGCCAACAATGTCTAAATGGGAATCATTACCCAAGTACACTTTACCTCCATCAAATTCTTCATATTCAGAAAACCAATCTCTATTAAAGGTCATATGGAAAGATGCGCTTGATTCAATTAATCATGCATCATTACATGCATGAGTTGCCAAAGTTGTAATGAATGTGTCACCATCTTCCTTCTCAAACTCATAATCAAAATCAAAATCTCTTCTTTCTCTTCTTCTTTTCTTCTTTGCATTCCTTACGAACATGTCCAAGCTTATCGCAGTTCCAAAAAATAACTTTGGACTTTCCATGAGACTTAGATCTCCCCCTGGACTTGGATTTATCACACTTTTCATTTTTCTTGCCTTTTTCCGTAGGTCTTCCACAAAAATATAGGGCCTTCTTGGCAGTGATGGATACCTTCCTCCTCATCTCTTTAGAAAGCAAAGAACCCACCACATCTTCAGTCTTCAAAATTACAGAAGTACTCTCAATAGCCACAACAAGAGAATCCCATGAATCGGGAAAAGAACAAAGCAAGATTTGACATTTCTCCTCCTCATCCATTTTAACACCAACTGATGCAAATTGAGCCACCAACATATTAAATTCTTCCAGGTGGTTTATGATCCATCCACCCTCTTCCATTCTCAAGGAATACAACTTCTTCCTCAAGAAAATCTTATTCACTAAAGATTTAGCTTGATATATCTCACCAAGCTTCTTCCATAGTTTTTGTATAGAGGTCTCCTTGTGGACATTAATTAAAATAGAGTCTGCCAAGTACAATCTAATTAGATGCTTGGCTTTATGTTCCATAACATCATATTGAGCAGCCTAAGTAAGATCCATAGGCCTTGAAATATTATCATCAACAACATCCCATAGATCTTGATCTATCAATAGATCCTCCATATTTTACTTCCACATTTCAAAATTATTTCCAAAAATTTATCCACCTCTATTCTCCTAGATGAACTTGCCATCTGAAAATTCCTGTAACAATATCATAAAGTATCTTTTGCACAAGCTCCCACTCAAATCTAGATTAGTTCCAAAAACCCAACAACCCATAACTCAAACCAAAGGTGATCAAGCTCTGATACCACTTGTAAGGAAGCCAAGGTAGCAAAACAACTTCCTACACTAATCTTGAGAGGAGAATAATGTAAAACTTTTATAGATCTTTAACAATTACATAAATATCATGCATACTGCAACACAGTGATTTGTGTGGGAAAAACCCTTTCAGGAGAAAAACTCCACTCCAAAATCTGCCCAATATATTATTCAAAAATCATAAAGATTGTAATATACTTGTAGAGCAAGCTTCTCACAGGAGTATCACCACTCAAAGATCTAGAGATAACACAATTGCTACCAGACTCTCAAAATACATCATCATCATCTACAATCGTAGTACAACGCTCTCATAAAATAGGGTTACTTTCTAGGGCAAGACAGGCCAACAAAATATCCACCATTAGATCTAAAACCTAATAATTAACGGTCTGGATTTACAGTGTATCATTTATTTAATGTATGTTGGTCATTTTAGGAGTTTTCTAAAAAAGTTAACAAAAGATTGTCCACACGCATCCCACTGCTCCCCTTGTTGCCATTGTATATTACACCTATCGGTTTAACTAGGAAATATATATATATTCTATCAATAATAACCTTTATATGATTGTGTTGGCATTTCAATTAGCACCTTTGGAGTGCTTATTGGAAACAGATAGCTATTGCAAGTGTGTTAGTACATGATCTTCGGATTATAGAGAGGAAGAGCTCTCTTTGTTAATTTTCTATGTAAAAAAGTGTACTAAGGTTCCTATCTTTTTTACTCAACGGCAGGACACAGGGGTGCATAAACACAATGCGTCATAGCTAATCTTTTCTCTGGTTTCCACAGATCTTAACTACGACTAACTAGCTTCTAGACTATCCTACCTCCTCAAGATAAACAGAGCATGAGGGCGTAGGAGCAAAATGGATGGGTTGGATCACTTGAATCCATCGTCTCTGTAGAATATGGTCGAGGCTTGGAACTCTCTGATATATGCCAAGATAAGGTTCGACACAAGTAAACACTCATTACGATAAACTGGATTTGAGACTTGCCAAGGAGGAGGAACCCCTGTCCGAGGTATAGGCTTGGAAACAACTCACTGGAAACAAAAAAGTACGATGATTCGGCTAACAAGATTCTCGAGGAGGTTATGACACCTATCCAAAGTGTAGGTTGAAAGATAACTCATTAAACAACATCACACGATAATGATTGATAACAAAATATCCAAGGAGGTGATGGCACTTGTCCGAGGAGGAGATTGAAACAATACACTATTGAAAACAAGACTTTGAAAGAACTCAAGTATTTAGATCAAGCAAGTACGCGCTATCTAATTTATTTCTTCAAGCTTCTCCAAAGAATTACAAAGGTTGGGACAGCAAAGGAACAAAATCATGCACAATTACGATCAACCAACAAACTCTCATCCAAGAGTGAACAAATATGAACAAGCTAACTCTGGCAATAATGGCGCAACAATTTTTCTTAGCAAATAAAGGTTAAAAAAATAATGAGCCTAAGGCTCTTATTTATAGAAACTCAAAGGAGTAGGTAACCCTAAAATCTCCTTGAGTTAACAATCAGTTCTTGCCAATCAACAAGATTTATTCCTATGTCTAAAAGTAGGTGAGCAAGCAGTTAACTGGAAATCTACTTCAGTTAACTGAAAGTAAACAAAAATCAAACTAGGAGTCTACCTCAGTTGACTGACACCTAACTAAAGTGAACTTAAATTACAAATATGTCTCCAAAATAGACATCCACCTTTAAACGAGATCTGAGATCCACAAATCGTGGGAGTCAATTAGACATCCTAGATCAGTGGGATCTGACATGCATGATCTGTGGAGATTTGGAGTCAACTTGGAAAGGGGCATCAAGTTGACTTCAGTCGTATTTATTGCTATTTTGGAGGGTAGGACGTCCTTCTTGAGGTGTTTGACACCTCATCATCATTGGTCAATGGTGCTTTTCTTCATTCATTGACTTCTTCATACGGAGGTCATTACATGTCTGGCAAATGTCAGCTTATCGCTTGTCAGCAACTTGATGTATGCATCTCCTTCATTTTGCGTCCCTTAGGAGGGTTACTCCTTTTCTTTTTGTCTGTGTTTCCATCATTTTGCTTCCCTTAGGAGGGTTACTCCTTTTCTTTTTGTCTGTGTTTCCACTTTGACGTGGAAGGTAGTGTAGTATTAACCGATGGTGGCTCTGTGTTGGGAATGACTACCTTCCGCATTCTTTTGTAGCTTTGACATTTTCCTTGATCTTTCTCAATGGAAGAGTGTTGTATGATGAAACCGCAAAGCTTGATGATGAAACCACGAAGTTTGACCACGATCATTCCAATCGTGAGAAATGCACATGAACTTGCTGCATGTGTAAAATTCCAATGGTTACAATCCTCTAAACTAGACTTGGAAGGCAATTAGATATACAAGGTGAAACCATTATGGAACCTGTGGACTTGTGTTTATGCTTGTCAATCTGTCCAGATTGACCTCTGGGTGTGCTCGACACAGATCGGTGCCAATCATTTTCAGAAAATCATGGAGTAAGACCATTTCGGTCTTGTATTCGTCTTGGGAGAACTATGTTATGAAAACCTTGAAGATTGATTGTGCACATGATGCTGCTCTGACAACTTTTTCTGGAAATGCTAAAAATAGCCTTGCCGGGGGTAATTTCTACGAAAAATTCTCAGACATGGGTTTTATTGAGAATAATTCTCTAAACAAACCCAGATCGTCAGAAATTTAAAAAAAACATGTTTTTCTATGACATGCAAGAGCCCTTTGGTGGCAGAGGCAACGAGGCACCAAAAAGTGATTTTTCTCGAAAAAATCCAACACATGGGTTTTGTTTGTGTTTCAGAGCTAAACAAACCCAGTTTTTTTTTTTTTCAAAATTATGACTTTTTTTCGGAAACCCTAAAACATAGGGGCAACAAGGCTACTTTTTCTGGAAAAATCCAACATGTGGGTTTTGTTGAAAAAGTTGTGTTGATCATACCCAATTGGCCAGATCTATGATTATCTGTCGTTTTCTCGAACATGTAAGAATTTTAGATAGAAATAAAGGAAGTAGACAAAAGGTGGATTGGAAGTTATAATCTATGAATCTGGAAGAATTATGCCCTTTGGTGCAACCTTTGATAAATGGTCCCTTTATGCAATAGATCTTCAAAAATATGAAGAACGATGAAAACCCCTCTCTCAGATCTTCAAAATTGTTGGAGAAGAAAAATATTCGTTCTTGAGCTCCTCAACCTGCAAAGAAATAATGAAGAATGGATGCTTAGATGCTTTGATATGTCAATTTGGAGTTGCAAGCATCAATTGGGCATCCAACTCATGATTGAGCCTGATTTGGAGTTCAAAAAGGTGATTTCCATTGATTGTGGAGTGTTTGGCCTCTTTTTGCCTCCAAAATTTGCTAACTCAAGTCAACATTTTCTTTTGAATTTCTTAAGCGTCCCTTTAGGAGTTTTGACCATTTTTGCAAGCTGAAGTGCCTCCGTTTGATATTCGATCCTAGCTGCTTAGTTGATCTTCAGCAGTTGCTGATGGATTTGTTGTCAAGATGGGATCATCCTGATGAGATATGCCTAGGAGAGATTAACTCAGAAAACTGATTTTGGACCTCTAGAATGAAGGGCACCTTTCTTCAAGAGGGGTGCTTTTGGTTGTGCCTTAGTCAATCTTCATTGACTGTTCTTCGTTTTGGCTTTTTCAGACCCTCTATGCTTTGATCTGACGTTCTCGTTGATGGATGAGTCAGATGACTTTGCTTGACGATGCATCGGGTAGCCAGCTCAGTCCTGCATAGGATGACTTACTTCTCAGTTGCTGACAGTGATTTTATGCCCTTCAAGCTCGAGGGTGCCCCTGGCCAGCAGGGGCGCTTTTGGCTTGTTGACTGGTTTTGTCTACTCTGAAAACTGCCTGCTTTGATCTTCGTCGTTAGATGATTCGGTAATCAAATTCTTCTGCTAACAATCTCGTTGTCGAGATTCGTCAAACCCGAGAAGATCTTTCTGGAGGTTAGTGATCAATCGGACTGCATTTACTCCTCCAAAAGGAAGGGTGCCTTTCTCCAAGAGGGGTGCTTTTCCTCTATCCTTAGCCAATTTCTAGCTTGTCTTTTCAGTTCTTCATTTCTAGTTTTTTCTGCTTGATCTCAACGTGTGATCGTTTGGCATGTCTAATGGATTTGTTGTTAGATTGATCACGTAGCTAGGAGGAAGTTGAAAATATGTTGTGTGTGGAGCAGTTGTTTATGGATTCATCTGATACCTTCAATTGAGGGGTGCCCCTGGCTAGCAGGGGCGCTTTTACCATGAAGCACTCTGATTTGGCATCTTCAATGCTTATAGATTCTCCATACTTCGTTGACGATTGGCCAATGATCCCTGAATCAGATGATCTTGCTGATTGTTTTGTTGTCGGGCCAACACAAAAGTGAAGAGGAGGATTGATCTAAAGATGTCAAATGATTACATTTTCCCTCTAAGATCCAAGGGTGCCTTTGTTCAAGAGGGGCGCCTTTTTCAACTATAGACTGTGTTTTGCCTTGGTAGCCAAAACGTCCATCTTCCAGAGTTAACCAAATTTTGTTCTTTTTCATTTTGAGAATCTCCTTCGTTGAATGACATAATTTTCATCCTTTTCTGCCATGGCTTCTTCATTGGAGTTCTTGAGGTTTAGCTTTCAGCACCTGGTACTGGCCAATCTGCCATTAATGGTTACAGAGCTCCTAAGTTCGTTCCTGAAAAATAGAAATAGACCCACCAAAGTAAAACATATCTTTTGATGATTTTGACTTGATCAGTGTGATCATGAAGTCAATTAACCCTATCAAAATCATTTTCGATCATTTATGGGAAGGTCCTATTTTTTAGGGTTTCCTTAAAAATAGGGGCATAAAACCCTAATTTTTTAGTTTTTCAGAATTTTAACCATAGGTTCCTTGATAGATACCCATAAAGACCTCATGTTTGGTTTGACCTAAAACATACTTTTGACTACATTTTCTCATTATTTAGCTCAATTTAAGCAGAATGCCAAAAAAAATATTTTGGGTACAACAGATTGCAAGGTTGAGACATATTTTCCCAACACATATTGCCATGTTCAGTGCAAAACTTGCAAAAAGGCAGGAAGAAGCTTATGTTGAATTACACGATAAGCATGTAAAGTTGCAAGAGAAATACAATAAAGTGGTTGCTAGGCTTCTACCACCGTAGGTTGCAGCTTTTCCTCATATTGCAGCCCCTTAACCTCCTCCATCCACATCAACCTAGCTATCAACTCAAGATAAAGAAACTCTATCTCTAAGGATAAAGGAATTGAAAGATCAATTGAAATAGAGTAAGGAGAATGAAAGGAAGGCCAAGGAGGAAGCCAATAAAGTGGATACATATATTATTGATGACCTATTAAGTCATAGTTTTTCTTGTGTGTTGTACAAAATTGAAGGAGCTTGTATTTCTTTTGATGGATTGAACAAGGCATATGCTAGCATAAGGAAACTCAAAATCGCTTCCAAGAGGTGTTGAGTAAGTGGAATCTTAGAGCCACTATAATAAAATAAATGATGAAGATGACAAGCTTTGATGGGACTGCCCCTAAGAACTTGGTCCAAGTTCTTGAACAAATTGAATTATTAGGGGAAGCTTTTACCTTTCAAACAAAGTAGGGTACACAATTCAAATCAAAATTGAAAATTTTTGAAGACATGGAGAAGGGAATAATGCCTAAGATAATGGATGAGTCGAGATCAATCAAGCCTTTGGGCATGTCTAGAAGGTTGAATTTGCAAGCATAGTTCCTTCATTGTCATCTTTTATTTACAAAGATGGAAAACCAAAATTAGCTCTCCTAAATAATTCAATTGATGATTTATTTAAATTGGAGACTAATTTGGATATTTTCTCTAAAGAAACAAGAGCCATAACATATGCAAGGTACAATGCACATAATAATAAGGTGCAGAGGCTCTTGGCTTTCAATTGTCCATCAAAATAAGAGTATAGCTCATGGGTTGAAAATATGTTGAGTAAGATTCTCTTGTGCTCTTCTTGTCCTTTTTCAATGGTGGGGCCTATTTTTTCGCATATAACCTATTCAATTATTTCCTCGGGTGTTTTTGAAATTGTATAAGGTGATGGAAGGGCTCAACATGGTACATGTACTTCCTCCTTCTTCTTTTTTATTTTGAGATCAACAAAATTCTTCTTTGATGGCACATGCAACTATTTTTGTCTTGTAATGAAATGTTTGTTTCTCCCATAAAGCAGTTGTAACTCATGTTTTGTTTGATTCTTCCAAGGACAATATTTTAAAATGAAAATGTGACACTTGTCCATGGATTGAAGCTTGTTTTCTCCCATGTTTTTATATAAGGGAATTCAATGCCATTGTCCAAGGATCTTGAAAAAAATTGTAAGTAAAGCACTTTTGTGTATTTTCAGTCTATATATGTCATGTCTAGGTTTCAACAGAAAAGGATGTCAATATAATTGTTGATTTTGTATAACAATACTAGCTTATTACATCAAATACAATGGAAATTTTTTCTATCAATTGCCTCCTAAATATATGTCTTCAATATTTATGAATAAATTTTGATCAAGGATCTTTTTCTATTCATCTTTGCAATCTTTCATGTGAATGAATGTTTCTTTCATAGCTTTACTCAAGGAGTAAATTAATTTTCTTTGTGAGAAATATTGAATATTTTAGGTCCGTACAAGGATTAGTAAGTAGAATTGATCGCATAATTCAAAAGGTGGTAGTGTAAGGCATTATCATTAAGTTCAAATAGAGTTAGAATGAATACTATCGTGCATGTTTTTAATTGTGTTTCCCTTGACTTTGTGGCCTAGGTCTAAGGTACCAATATGAGAAAAGGATATGGTTATGTTCTTCATGATCACCAAATTATAAAAACAAATTTCCCTTCAAGTAATATTTATTACATAATGTTATTTGCATACTCTCAAACCCATATTTGTGTGAAGTGCCTTTTTGCTATTTTCAATCATGTTTATTGCTTTTGTTCTTGCAATTTACTCTACAAAGATCTGTAAATCTCAAATTCCCTTAAGTTGGTGGTGACTCTGTAAGTCTCTTTTCTGGTGCAATTTAAAATAAAGTGTATCAAAGAAGTCATGGACGGAAGAAGATCTTTGTACAAAGATAACCATGGGAAAAAGTTGGAATCAAAACTGCATCCTGCAAAATAAACATGGAATCCTAAGGACTCAAGTAAGTTAGCTCCTCCTTATGTTGCTCATAGTGTTTATGAAGGTAGTGTGACAAATTCATCTGTTAGATTTGTAGCAAATGGGGTTCCTGAATTAAATGTTGAAAATATAAAGAATAAGAAACTTTGGACGAATTTAGAAGCACAAAGGGCTTTCCTAGCTAAGACTAAGAGAGAAATTGAACACCAAAGAGAATATGACCTCAAACAATGTACATATAATCAAGATGATGATCCCAATGTTTTTGAGCCAATTTATCCACTAAAACAAAAATTCAAGCCCCCTATCCAAGAGAAAATTTATTTCTCTTATAGAAATCTTGCCTTATCAAAATTTGCCACAAAAACTTCCCTGTTTGTCCCACAAGCTCCAAAATCTAGAGATTTGTTTGAGACTGAAGATGAACTAATAAAGAAGTGAATGATTTACAAGAAGAGCTCAAAAATATTGAAGAAATGAAGATTAGGGATGCTATGATTCTAAGAGATGAAATGAAGAAGAAGATTGGTAGTTTAAAATCTTCTTACCATTCTAACAAAACATTTGATTCAGTATTGCCAAACCCTACTACAAAAAGTGATACCCTGAGTGTATCTCTTAGTAATTCCCATACAAATACTTGGAGCCATCCTAAAATGGCTAGTACCTTACCTATTGCTTCACATTCAAATACCTTGTCACAAGATTTAAACACAAGAAAAGTATCCTCAAATGTCAATACCACAATTGGGTATAAACATGTCATCTCAAAAGCCTTCTACATCTTGATTTCCAAATCAAAAGGATTTTGAGTTTCAAAGAGAAGTTGAATATCTCAGGGTAGAATTAGAAAGGACAAATAATATTAGAATAAGGGATGATATGTAAAAGAGAGTGGATTTTTTGAAAGCATCCTCTACGGATATGGAAATCCTTTGACTTCCAACCTTAATTCTCAAAACCCACCTACTACCTTTGTCTAAAATGTCCCAACAATTTAACCTCACAAGATCGATCTCACAACAAAACTCTGATCAAACATCTAATATACAAGTGAGCTCTCAGATAAATCAAAATATACCTCTAGCAAATCTACAGCCTTAAGGGAATGCTTCACAACAAAATCAAGGTTATGGACACTATGGAAATCATCAGCAATACAACCCTAACATGAATGTTCAAGATGGTGGAAAAAATACAAATGCATAGGAGGTCAGAATGTTGTTAATCAACATCTAAATTTTTATGGGAACTCTCAAGTGAATCTTGTTGCAAGAATTTTCCCTGCAAGAATACCTCTACAATCAAAAAGGTATAAACAATCAGAGTTCACTGTTATCCTTGGATACCCTAACCCCATCCCCAATGATATACAAAATGTGTTGTTCAGATTCTCTGGAAATAATGTAATTTTAGGTGAAGATCACCTAAGATCTTTTTATGAATCTGATTGATGAATTTGAAATAGAAGATGAGGATGTTATTGTGAAATTATTCATGCAATATCTGAAAGATGATGCCAAGGATTGGTATAGAAGTCTACTTCAAGCTGGTATTGGGTCTTGGGAGGAATTCAAAAGGGTGTTTAGAGAGAAATATGGTGACAAAACTGATCTGAGGCTTATAATTAATGAATTCACCAATATTACCAAGGGACACAATGAATTGGTTTTAGATTTTAATACTAGGTTCATGAAGGTCATGAACAAAATCTCATAGTACATGAGACCAAGTGAACCTATGTGTTTACTTTTATATTGTAATGCATATGGTCCTAAGATGGGTTACCAGTTGAGAGATAAATATCATCAATATTTAAGGGATGCTTTCAAGATTGTAATGCATATTGAAAAAAATAGGAAGGCTTTTTGGAAGGTCAATAAAAGGGATGATGTGAAGATTGTGCAGAATCCTAGAGGACATTCATCCAAAGTTGCACCTAATGAGGACAAGCTTGATAAGGTTATGAATGCATTGAATGATCTAAGTTATAAAGTTACAAAGAATGTGAAAGGTTTGCCTTAGGATAATCCTAATTATCAAATGTAATAAATAATGTTTAAGTTGTTGGATCATCCCTATAAAAAAAACTAGCCTAATGGAAAACCAATGCAAAATAACCAAAGGATAGTGCCAAATAGAGAAACTCTCGATCCTTTGAGGAGGAATAATGCAAATTTTACTAATGACAATTCTTGGTGTGTAATTTGTCAATTGCCTCACTCCCCACAATAATGCATGGTAGTGTAATCTATGGAAGAACAACAAGAACCATGTGATGATTGTGACAATCCCCACAATGAAGATCAATATGTTAATATGATGTCTCAGAGGTTGTCTTTTACTTTTGATGATTATTCTTCTAATGAAGGGTGTCATCTATATATGGATCAAAAGGCTCCATTGGGTCGTGAATAATCGAACTCCAAGTAGAATGAGTGAAGAAACCAAGTGCAACTACACTTAGTAACATGTCTGGATCAGATATAAAGTCTCGCAAGTGATGTCAGCAAGGGGTGATGTTAGCATGGCACCAACAAAATAGGGTGATATAAATTAGGGAATTTTAGATACGATGATGTAAGCAAGGTGGGATGACATTAGTATGATGTTATCTAGGTACAAATGCAGGGAAATGATGTGGAATTGGTTTGCAAGAGAAGTTATTTGAACTGGATGAAAGAATTTGGAAAGGTAAGTTTAGATGGAAGAGAAAAGACCACAAAAGGAACGGTGTAGAGAAAATGAAGTGAATTAGACAAGTGCACTTGAAAACGTTTGTAGACAAATAAGATGACACAAGCATTGTGGGAAGATGGTGGGAAAGTGGAAAATATGGGAAATCCATCAGGATGCGAAACATGTTGGTTCACATGAAAATGCCAACAAATATCTGGATGGATATACTTTTTCACAAAGCAGAAAATTCCAAGTGAACCAAAAAAAATAGTGAAGAGGTGAAGTTCAGACGGAAGATGAATTCCCACAAATTCGACACTTGGTCAAATTTTTAGTACTTAAAACCTCTATGGGAAAATTATGCAGAACTATATATATAGGTAAATCCATCGAAAGTGTACTTTTGTCTGGGTCAAATAGACTAAACCAGATGGAGGGGTAAAACTCCCATGAGCATAACTTTCCATTCCTTAATGAATTTTGCAAAACATCAAAGGAAAATAGGCTTAATGTTTTATGCTCTATCGAATGGTGCTAAGAAATTTTAACAAAAGACTATCCAAGATTGATTTCTTAGATTAGTTATAAACTTGGGAAAAATGACTAAGGCACAAAAGGGGAAGGGGCTCAACCAAAAAAGGAAAATATGCATTTGAATCCCAACACTAGCAAGAAACATTTAACATAATTACTATTATCCATAATTAAAGGGATACCATTAAAGAAGGATAAATTGAGGAGAATGATCATACCCTAACATGTTGTCAAGGCCCTCCCAATCCATAATATTGGCACTTTCTAATTATGAGAAAGGCATGAGATCAACCATATTATTTTCCTCCCTAAATAAATATAAAAAGGAAACACATTAATTCAAAGAATCAACATAATGTTAAAGCTTACTTTGTAAGGGAACTAAGCTTTCAATAAGGGTGTTGAGATTTATTTAAAGAATTTATCATATTCATTGAGTCCCCTACTATAATTTATCATATTCATTGAGTCCCCACTACAATAGTTTTATGATGAACTTTTGAAGGGTTCATAAAAAAAATCGCAATAACCACTTCACATTCAAACTTATTATTTATTTTATGACTTATCAAAATAAATAGATCTCTAATGAAGGATATTCAAAGTTTACCTTTTAGAGATCCTATATTGGAGGCTTCCATTTCTTTTCTGTTTCACTTTACCTTTTCACCAATAAACCATGAACGACATGAACTTTAGTAAAATTTAATACAAAGAGGAATAATCAAATAGAATATATAATTATATTATTTTTGTCTACTAAAATGTAAGAATTGCATAAGAGATTATTCCTATTGTTTCCTAAGAAAGAGATCAAAGTTTGGATAAAGAATAAATAATGCGCAAACCTCAATTTAGTAACCTAAAGTCCAACTCATAATTACAAATAATAAGACCAATTAGTCACGGTAACTTGGTTCTGATGAGAATATTAAATACTCAAATTTTTGTACCTTCTCCATGTCAAGATAGGCCTTTGAGCACACAATTGAATCTTCTTCAACCATTTTTATCACCTCACCCATTTAGACAACCTCATTAAAACTATTACTATTTAACACTATATAATTCTACTTGGACGATCTCTTAGATTTTTTAACCATGTGACCTAATTGAAGTATCTCCTTCCAAAATTATTGATCTCTTGATACCACTTAGAAAATCTCCTTTGGAACCATTGACCCCACTTATGCTATTTTCTTTACTACTGGTCTCTTGAATTCACTTAGATGATTTTGTTTGAGTGCTAAATATTAATTAGAAGATCTATTTTAGGTATCAAATACCATGTATATGATCCCACTTTAATTAATTCATTTAGATACACAACCCTACTTAGACAATATTCATCAAGTTCTTAAGTCACTTACTCCTTCAAGTTTTGAAGTTCACTAAGATTATTTCCTTTATCAACCTCATTCATTAATTCCCCTTTGACTACTTAGTC
The DNA here is from genome assembly GCA_007115665.2 of Sequoiadendron giganteum. NCBI lineage: Eukaryota > Viridiplantae > Streptophyta > Pinopsida > Cupressales > Cupressaceae > Sequoiadendron > Sequoiadendron giganteum. The sequence goes on along the minus strand of CM021109.1, from coordinate 621,245,309 downwards.
CCATTTGGATGACCTCTTTAAGATATGTTGTTCATCTAACCCCCCATTGGATGATCATAGGTCATCTCTAAATTCCTATAAACCCTTAAAAGTGACATAAAATCTTAGTGGTTTGCTTGATAAATTCTTGTACCACCAACAATTATTAAAATATCCCTTTCCTATGTTAAAGATATATGACCACCAAATTCCTTAAGTTGAAGATACTTTTTTTATTTTTTTTGAATGGAACATCATTTAATCTCAATGCCATAACCTTTCACAAATAAGTGTTACTAAAAATTATTTAGATTTAAGTAATGGAGTTTAACACAATTTTTTGTATGAACTCTATGAAAGGAAAATGATGAACTCAGAAAGCCTTCTGAGAACTAGTATGCACTTTCATTATCTAATGTTTTCTTGTGATACAAGCACATACTACTATGTCTTAAAGCAGAAACAAACACATTTTAATTTCCATTACATTAATCCTTAGAGGAAAGTTAATATATAAATTATAGATCTATAAAAATTTCAGCAGCATAATGGCATGTAAATTAACATTTCAAGAATGAGAAAGAAAGATAAAAAAGAAATAACAATGATATATGTGGGGAAAACCATTTCAGGTAAAAAACCCCCACACTCAAAAGCATCAAACTATTGTATTATCAGTAAAAAATCAGTTGTACAATACAATAATAGAGTCTATTATCCTGTAATTGTCTTTACACTTGCAGGCTCACAACCTTAACATGGAGATTACATCTTGCTCTTCTGGAAAATCTGATAGCATAACCTTGCAATAAAATTCTCCTCTCATATGACTACATAAACATTTATTATGTTTATAAACCTCTAACATGGGTGCCCAAAAATGTCATGTGTCATCTCCATAGTCTGTGCATGCATGCAATCTGAAACAAAGAACATGCATAGGTCCAAGCTGGCCAAAAAGTACCTTGTCGAACATGCAACAACATGCAAGGCATCCAACTCCATATTTTATGCAAATATGAATTCATCTTGACATGCAAGGCATCCCACTAGAGAAAATTTAGCCACCTACCAATTTTGGAGTCCCCTTTGACTGTAGTCAATCCAAGTGGTTGTCATAGTCCCATTTAGCAACTTTCCAAAATCCTGCCAAGTGATAACTCAAGATAAATGGATGTCACTATGGTGCAACTTTGAGGGTTTTCACAAATAAATCTTCCCAATTGAGCACCCAAGTGACAAGTGGCACAATTTCATGCTCTCCACCAAACATGTAGGAATCTAACTTGCAAATGGGCCCCACAAAGTGTTATAGCAACTGTTATAGTGTAAAATTACACCCTTATGCAATTTCCCATAGCATCAACCTTTACTTTATATTAATAAAATGATAATGCAAAAACTCATCTTCTTAGCCTCCATTTTCATCCCTGCCTTGTCATTTTCTTTTAGTGTGGGATTTTTTGTCTAGGATGCTTCTGTATCATGTAGACGTTTGCATGTTATGCGAATATCCTGACATGATTCTTGGTCTTGTGGTCGTTGGGACATTACTCTATTGCCTGTTTGCAAAGTGTAATGGAATTTTAGTCACAGGCGCACCCGAAAGTGACTCTTTGGCATTCAATTTGACTATTTCTTTCCCTCTTCCTCTTATTATCATTCATTCTTCCAATTCTTCTCCATTATACTCACTTCTCAAACTTCACTCATTCTCTCCATTATAGCTTTCTTATTTCTATTCTACACCATTTCTTCTTGCAGGTTCAAGCTTTCTACATCACACTCTTACATGACCGCCTCACGTCTCTGAAGCACTACTCTTCCTCTTGGCTTCACCAAGCTCGTTGGAGAGAGGGTAATCTTTCATTTTCATGGCATTATCATTGTTATTGTTTAGCATACTTGTTATCTTACATATTATATGTCTTGTCTTCTCACTTCTCTATAAATATTTCTATATTATTGTCTATTTGGTTGTCCATGGAGGTGGAAACACCAAAGTGGGGGTTTGACTAAGGCAACCCCCAAAAATCAGCCCAACACTTCTCTTGTTTTTGTGTGTGCGAGTTTGGTCTATGAGGGGCTTGTGGGAGGTTGGACTTACTGTAAGTTAATCCATTTTCTTACACTACTTGTCATTTTTCTTGGTAGTTAGTTTGCTTGTCATTTAAGTAATCTTCTTGTTGTACTTCATTACATTTTATGCATTTTCAATATTCTATTTGGATTAGTAAAATTGTTAGAATTTAGCATTCGAGTTGTTAGTAGATCCTAAGTGTTTTTGCTAGTAAACTTTTCTTTTGGTATGTACAAGATGTCAGCGTGCCACAAAGATGTCAGTGTGTTGTGGTGTCATCCTTGGTCCACACTTTCATCCTCTCACTGAAAGCTTGTCAGTCTATCTCTCGAGATCTTTGAGGTTTGTTCACTCAACTCTTGAATTTCTCTATCATAAACATTTAGAAAATCCAAAAAATAGTTTAATCTTTCCTTTATTTGTCACCTCGTCACTTGAGCTTTTATCATTGAGATAACCTAGGGCCATCTGCTCCCTGCAAACTCTTTATTGTCACTAGATACTTGGGAGTAGCGGATTCCATCTATTACATTTTTAGTGAACCTGACATGAACCTTCCTTTTCTCTTTGTCTTTGTTTCAAAAAAAATTCTTCTCTCGTGTTAAGATGTGCAATTGATAGTGTGTCATGACATTCTTTATGAGCTTCAAAACCCAATAAACTACCTCTAGATACATAGTAAGAAGGAGTTATCGAAACATAGATATGGGATCTAGAAGGTTTAGGCCTCCCTGATTCGGCCTAACTCTCAAAGAGTTCCCTAAAAGACTCTCTATTGAATACACCTTTCATGTCAATGAAGTTGAAAATCATGTTCCTACCCCTCCTACCTCACCCTTGAGCTTTGCCTCTTCCTTGGAAGATGAAGTTGCTTTCAGGGTCCCTATAGAGAAAATGTACTCCTTGGAATTGAGACTCAAAGAGCTCATCAGGTTCTTGGCAAGAGATGATGCCTTTTCCCAAGTGACTCCTATTGTTGAAAATATAAATAATTTATTGATTAAAGATCGAAGAGGCTTAGAGATTCTTCATAGCATAACAAACACTATAGAGACTCATGTCCCATTCTACATCTCCATCTTGGGTGTTACCCAAGATGTTGAATCAAAGATTGCTAGCCAATAGATCAATATCCAAATGTCTGAAGTGTCTATGTGCATGGTTGACATGGGTCCCTCTACCAACATCGCCCCTATGCATGAGAAAATTCGTATGATTAAAGTAAATAAGGTTCTTCTGAGTTTTAATTTTTCTACATCTAAAGATCAAAATATCCCTATTTTTGGTGTTGGTGTTGGTGCCTCTATCGATGTGCATGTCGGTGGTTATGTTGGTGGTTTTGTTGGTCATAATTTGTCCGTTGATCTTGTCTTTAATGCTCTTGTGTAAAACATAGGACATATTCAAAATCAGTTGACGAACTTGTCTAGCTCATCCTCTCAATCGATGTTCCAACCTTTTTGTTGTCACAGTCCTTTGTTTATCACAATTCTAAACACTTTGATCCCTCAAGGGGTGGAGATCCTGAAATTCAAAAAATAATAGTGGCCATAAGGACTTACAGACTCATGTCTCCTCCTTGAATTCCATATGTACAAATTTCTTCCACCATGGTGTACTCTTAGCAAAACTATTCCTATGTTCTCTTAAAGACACTACATTAGAATGGCACTGCTCCTTGCTTGATAACTTTTTCTTCTCTTTCAATCATCTTGTAAACCAGTTCCTCAAGTAGTTCCATGCCAATATCGAGCTGAAAGTTACATTTACCATCCTCATTCGATGTAAGAAAGGACCTCATGAGAAGGTAACTGATTATATAGCTTGATATTAGACCCTATTCTCTCTAATATCCTATCCTTTACCTATTTTTTGTGTACAAAAAGTGCTCATTAGAAAATTGCAGCCTATGTTGCAAGATAAGTTTCATTTAATGAAATATTTGTCCTTTGCACATCTATGTGTCACTCTATGTGAGTACCAACAAATGGTTTCTTAGTATAGGGATTCATCCTCGTGCTCCTGTCAAGATGGTTGATCAGTTGTGTCAATCTCTGGCAAGTCTCAAAAGAACAAGGTTATGGTGAATATGGTTTTTGTTCTCACAAATAAAAATGTTACAAGTCGAAATAGAATATTCACTAAATTATTAGAATCTTATAATAGTGTCATGTAAAAAAATTTAAAAGATGGAATAATAACTTTACCATAGATTAGACAATTATCTGAGTCATATCCTTAGTGGTACGATGCATAAAAGTTCTGCTAGTACCACTGTCTCTGAACATGATACCGAGAGATGTGTTCATCTGCATCATGTGATTGAGGACCACATTGATAAAGGGAAAATTCGGCTTGATGATAGGAAATAAAACTTGAAAAAATCTATAGTGAAGCCCAATAGCCAGCTACAGATCTACATAGATGCATTCTTGTCACACTCTGTTAATTTGGTCGCTCTATCTTCTTCATCTTCTAATTTCACCCCATCTGAGTATTTGAATGTAGTATTATTCACTCATATTCCTCCTTCAAATCATGAAATTACTATTCCTGATATTACATTCACTTCACTTGATTTTCCTCTGAATAAGGAACTCTCCCTATTTTACATTTCCACTCGAATCAACGATAACATTGTAACAGGCACCATGATTGATCCTTCGAGCTACGTGAATGTCATTATAGAGGAGACCCTTTTTATAAATAATTTACATAAGGAGAAGTATGATGAGTCGTAGGCTACCCTTCGCATGCACAATGGGTTTTCTATCGCACCTATTGGCGCTATTTATTTTTTAGTCCTGGTAGGACCTAAGAGCTTAGAGGTCCCATTTTTTGTGATTCCTGAGTCCGACTTGTTCAAAGTGAGGCTAGGCACTCCATTGTTGGCCTCCATGAATGTAGTCACCTCAATAGTCCATAAATGTTTAAAGTCTCCCCATAAGGGTACCATGCATACTCTCCATGATACTAGATATAAACCATCAATAGCACGTGGGGATTCTCCCTCGACCACTTTTGGCCCGCCCTAGTTGGACCCCTTCCTCCTATAGGGCATCTTTTATATAGATCTTATTTCAGGTATAAGACCGAGGGCTCGGTGTCGGGAGGTGATTTTCCTCTATCTAGTCAGGTTATCTCTTTGAAGGCCTCCTTGCATGCACAACAACACGCTTTGTCTTTTGACCATCCAAAGGGGAAGGACAAGCTTGCTCTTGCCCTGGGGTCTTCTCCTTCCTCCTCTTCTTTTGTTACTTCTTCTTCCCAACCTTTGGTGGTGCCTTTTATTCCTCCTATTGTTCTTGGCATAGAAAAAGGAAAATTGTCTATGTTGTGGAAATCGAAGCCTAAAGTTTTTCAACTTCCAGTTCTTCCCACGATGCCCTGACCCACCCTTTATGGCAAGGGGAAGAAATCTCATGGGTTTGTTCTTACACCTCGGCCTTTGCCTATTCCTCCACCTATCCCGAAGGTAGAGAAAGGAAAGAGGCTCATTGTTAAGACACCTGTCTCTGTCTTTGTCTCTATGCCTCCTCCTGCTCCTCCTCAAGAGTCCACCCTTCCACCGGTGATAGTTGTGGATGTTGCTCCTCTGGTAGAGCAGGAGCCCCCGACCTCTTCTTAGGCTACATCTTATAGTGCCCATAACTGATGTAACTAGCTTGCGTGCTAGCATAAGAATTGGCAAAAAGCTCTAGCTAAGGATTATGCTACCTCGCAGAAGGTTGATGATGAGCCCATTGTTCCTACTTCTGCTATTTCTATTTCGGTTGCTCTTGCTTCTGTCTCTTTTTTTGCCTCAGTTCCCATTGGCTTTGTTGTTCTTTTGGGTTCGTTGACGGACCCTAATGAACCTACCCCTAAAAGGGTGTAGGTGTTCATCGCTCCCTCTATAGAGCCGCCTCTTCTTACCTCTCTTCTTGATGTTCCTCCTTTTTGTAGCCTGTACACATGCCTTTCACAAAGGTGGTGTCCTTTGTGGCTTCATCTCCTTCTCCCTCTTCCACTTCATCTATGAGCTCTCCTCCGTTGAAGTGCAATTCGAAGATTGACCTCACTTCGAGCAGTGGTCAAAAAAAGTTGTCTTCGCCTCTTGAGTCTTATTTTGCTTTGGCCTACATCATCCTGGTGTCAGAGGCAGCGCCCGCATCCTCAAAGTTTTTCATTGCCCTTCTTCCTGAGGATGAAACTGACTCTCTGGTGTCTTGTCCTCCTCCCATTCAGTTGTCACATGTCACTCCTGAAAAGTGCATGTCCAATTCGTTGGAGGACATCTTGAATTTGTCTTTGATCTTTTCTAGGTCAATGACTTTAGTCTCATAAGAGATCGATGACAAAGACCTTGAGGGGTATTCTTCCTTAGCCCATGTTGTAGGCGAGTCAATTGGTATCGCTTTAGTTATCCCTCCCTTGTAGGATTGTCTTCCCTCCCCATATAATTATTTGGATTGGGAGTAGGATGACCTACTAGTTGAGTCAGATTAGTGTAGTGCCTTCTTCTTCATCTTTAGATTAGCTTTGTGTGTTTGTTTGTGCTCCTCGATACCCTTTTATATATGTTTTTTATCTCACTTGGAGGAACCTTGCTACCCTTGTTGGTGCTTGTATACAAGAGAGAAAACTTGTCATAAAATTATTCTATTTGTATCATCATTCTTCTATGTGTTGCAAAATCCTGATTTTCACATTGGGAATGATGCAAATCGTGGGGGAATTTAGGCCTCTTCCATGTTGACCCAATTTTGATTTTGATTTTGTCTTCATGTGTTATTCTTCCTGCTATATTTATCTATCTATATCTATGAGCAGTTATGACCTCGAATAATAAGATCCCCCTACGCTCTTGATTTCCTCGTCTTTGCTTCTCGGCTTCGTGATGTTGTGGTTTCTATGTGTTGGACCCCTCATGTGACAACATTCCACGAATATATCTCGCCATGTATCTCATGCCACATCATCTTTTGTATTTATCTTCTCCTTAGAATGACATGTTCTCCTTTGTGTAGCACACATCATTCTAAGGGGGATTACCATACATGCTTAATTTTCAAAAAAAGTTCAAAAGTTTCAAAAGTATTCCTTGATGTCTTATGTCTTATGTCTCATTGTCTATCTTGGGGGCAACCTGACTAGATCCATCTTATCTTTTATGTGATTGTTCTGCAATGCAGTTTGTAGCAACCACAAGCCTATATGCTTGTTGTATGATCTCTAGCCATGCTAGTCATACCTATAAGCATTGTCTTTTATCTGATCATATGATCTTGTCTTGTTTATAAATTTTTTTTATCATGTCTATTATTTTTCACTTTTTCGCTTAAAAAATTTGTTTGTAGCTAACATGCTTGTGGTGAGATTGCAACGAGCTTTGTAAGATCGAAGACCCGTGTTCTCTTTTCATTTTGGTGGAGCTTCTTCACCTCGAGTATATTGGATCAAAGGTTTGCTTCCTCTTTGTCCTAGGTATATTCTCTTCAATCTCTTTCCACTTTAGCTCGCACATGTTTAGATACATATGATCGCTAAAGTGGTGGAAAAATGTTATGGCATAAAATTGCACCCTTATGCAATTTCCCATAAAATCAACCTTTACTTTAGCTTAATAAAATGACAATGCAAAAACTCATCTTCCTAAATTTCATTTTTGTCCTTGCCTTGTCATTTTCTATTGATGGGATTTTTTGTCTGGGACACTTCCATGTCACGCAAACATCCACATACCACGTGAATGTCCTGACAAGATTCATGGTCCTATGGCCATTAAGACGTTACACTGGCAGCTGCCCATGAAGTGTAACACCTCTATAGTTGTAGGCACGCCCAGAAACGACTCTTTGGCATGTAATTTGACCATTTTTTCCCTCATCCTCTCATTCTTTCAATTCTTCTCCATTCTACTCACTTCTTGAACTTCACTCTTGTATTCTCTCCATTATAGCTTTCTTCTTGTTATTATACACTATTTCTTCTTGCAGGTTCAAGATTTCTACATCACACTCTTACACGACCGCCTCATGTATCTGAATCACTACTCCTCCTCTCAACTTCACCAAGCTCATTGGAGGGAGGGTAATCTTTCATTTTCATAGTGTTATCGTTGTTATTGTTTAGCATACTTGTTATCTTGCATATTCTACAACTTTTCTAGTCACTTCTTTATCAATATTTATATATCATTGTCTATTTGATTGTTTGAGGATGTGGAAACACCAAAGTAGGGGTTTGACTAAGGCAATCCCCGAAAAGTAGTCCAACACTTTTCCCATTTTTGTGTGTGCAAGTTTTTCCCATGAGGAGCTTGCGGGAGGTTGGACCTATTGTAATTTAATCCATTTTCTTCCACTACTAGTCATTTTTCTTAGTAGTTAGTTTTCTTTTCATTTAAGTATTCTTCTTGTTGTACTTTTCATTTTATGTAGTTTTCAATATTATGTTTAGATTAGTAAAACTGTTAGACTTTAGAATTTAGGTTGTTAGTAGATCCTAAGTGTTTATGGTAGCAAACTTTGCTTTTGGTCCGTATGAGATGAAAATGCGCCACAAAGATGGTGTGTCACGCTATCATCCTTGGTCTGCACTTTCGTCCTCTGGTTGAAAGCTTGTCAGTTTGTCTCTCGAGACCTCTGAGGTTTGTTCACTTGAATTCCGAAGTTCTCTATCATAAACATTCATAAAACCCAAAAAACATAATTTAATCTTTCCTTTACTTATCACCCTATCACTTGAGCTTTTGTCATTGAGGTAACCCAGAGCCATCTGCTCCCTGCATACTCTTTCCTGTCACTAAAGACTTGGGAGTAGCAGATCCCCTCTATTATAAAAACTTAGAAACATATCACTTAGGAATTGAAACAAAGGGGCTGAATTAATTAATTAAATATCTCGGGACTCTCTAAGGTTGATACACCTTAATCCCAACATTCTCCCACTTTTTGAAGACCTTTCAAGAGCCAAAATAAACACATGATTTTAACCACACGGAGCCAAACAATGAAACAACATTATCACATTTGTTGATGAAACCATGTATGAATCCCCAACATGCTCTCATGCAATAACAAGATACCTACAAAAACATCTAAGATGTCTAACATATCAAGAAATAACTCCCATCATCCTCCAACATGTCACCCATGGAAGAAAAATGAACAAGCCAAGGTATATATGGAACAATCCAAAGAATAGAAGCATCAAATCCAAGTGATAAAAAAGGCTTTAGGCTAGTGCCACACTTCCACTATGCTCACGAGCTTTACAAAAGCACCAATTTCCAACTTCAAACCTGTTGCTAGAACACAACTCTGAAGTCCAAACTTCCTCTGAGAAAAAGATTGAACATGAATGTTCTAAAATAGTTAGAAAGACAACCATAAGTGATTGTTTACATCTAAATAAAAAACTCACATGACTAGAAAAAAAACCACAAAACATGCTAATCCACCCAATCATCCATACCTTAAAGGTATACAAAACATCAGTAGGACTTATGCCAACTACATATGTAACCCATAAACTGCAATCACAAGCTCCATGTGTCAAACATGTCAATAAAAAACACACACATCAAAGAAATCCCACCGCATGTGTAATGTAAAATCTAAAAAATAGACATTGGCATACCAAGTCTACCAATCAACACTTATACTAGGGTGTGACAAATAATTCAACCATGTAGTAACAAATAATAATCAAAATGATCTACACATGCAACACAAAATTGTTGAATAGTCTCTAATAATATATCACCACAACTCTCCTATGTCCACCACACTAAACCATGTGAACATGAACCTCTAGGAAGAATCCATAAAATATAGAGAAAACATATAAATCATATCCCAATCATGTCCTTTCACCAACACCTCAAAGTGCCAAGTTGTGCGAAGTAAGATCTCCTTCACAAACCCAAAGGAAAAGCCTCAACAACATGTAAACGAACTCAATCTCATTAGATCAAACATGAAATATATATATATATATATATATATATATATATATATATATATATATATATATATCATATCATATCATATCATATCATCATATCATATCATATCACCAAAATAGATGCAAGCTTCTCAAAATAAGGAAGATAAAACTCATAACATTCCCATATCAAGAAAACAACCCAGTAACATCTTCAAAAAATTTCCATGAATCAAATCAAATACCCAAGGAGATACAAATGTCAAACACTCCTCAAATGAATCATCCAAAACTAGAAATCATAGCTCAAGATCCATCTCCATGAGAAGACAAAGCATAAAACATAATGCATCTTAAAAAAATGGGCTATATCTTTCATATGATTATTTTCTAAGTAGACAAAGAGTGGGGAATGAGATTGCACCTCTAGGATATACCAAGTCTCATAGACTTTATCCAAGAACAACCTCCTTTTAGGTCCATAATGAACTAACATCCATATCCAAGTGAAAGGCTCCTTGAAATTTCTACTGAAACATAACAACTGCCTCACCCAAGTCTCCAAGTATCCATGAGCATCTACAACTAATCAATCCATGCTAAAACTGAAAATGCAATGTTACACTCTCGTGAAGCTCTCAAGCATATGACCAAGATACCCAATACCAAGAGAACTAACCAGACCACTGTCAAAGCTCCAACCATGGAATTAGGAATCCAAACATGACATCATGATCTAACCATCTCCTCCAAGGAGATCACATGCAACAATGCATACATCCTGGTCTCAAGAGAACATGTATCATGCCAAAACTCTAAAACAAGAGTACACCATGACATAATAGTAAACACACTCTAAACCAAGAAACACCTCCAATCATATGAAGATTACCTTCTCCTACCAGCGAATCTATATACATGAAATAACTCTTTTATAGCAACATGATCTAAGAGCTCCTCCAAGACATTCACAAACACTAAGAAGATTATCCATCACCAACAATGAATATATGTCACTACCAAAGATCCCACTGAACTATGGTACCAAGCTACACATGGAAACATGATAATTATATCCTAAATAAAGATCACCCATGGTCCACACACACTCAACTACAATCCCAACAACTTTGGAGAGAAGTAGAACTAAGATCTCCAAGCTAAGAAGATACAATCACATGCTACAAGTCCCATAACTAACTATCCACACACTCAACATCCATCCTCACACCCCAATGCAACACATACCAATATACAAGTGACCACAAACAAAGTTGACTAATGAAGTCTACATCAACATTGAATAAATCTTGTGGATATAGACAGTCCACACACAAGTCATCCCACTGCAACCAAATGGGTGATAAACCCATACAACTACATGACCCGTAGATATCAAACATTGAAACATGTAAACCCATCACCGCATTAGTAACATGCAAAACTAAGATATCAAAGAAGATATCATGTAGATTCTCAATAGTCAAACTCCACATCACCAGCAAATCTTATTTGCCAAATGAATCCACAATTGAGTACCATATTCAAGAACTAATCAAGCATTCCTATAAATCTACAATTGTTTTCATCCAAATAACTTAGAGTCTGAACATAATCTTTCCATAGATCTACAACCCACATATTTTTCTTAACATGTAAAACTTATAAAAACATTTATGTGGAAATCTAAAATCACTTAACCATCCAAAATAATAGATCATATATTTCATCTGAACAAGTGAATACTCCAGATCTACACAAAACTCACAACTTTTAGAACATAGGAAAACTATAAAACCTTAAGAGGAAATAGGTTGTTTAGAAGCTTATAAATATGTACCAACTTTACAACCATCATTAAATCACCAATGATAAAACATTTATCAATATTTTCTCAATGGGAAAGTTGCAAACCTCCTCATACCATGCACAAATCATACATGCAAACTTGCAACTATCTTACATCTAGATAACCCAAGGGCTTAATTTGAAAAATAGTTCATTTACAGATCTATATAATCGTAAGCTTTGATTATCCATGTAAAAAATGCAAAACCACTATGTTTATAAATGCACATAAAAATCCATATCCGCTTATCATTTGGAAGACCCACAAGTTTGACCAGAACATTGGAATATCATGAATATGTATAACCATATATTTTGAACAAAAAATACACAAAAAACCCTCAAATCCAACCAACGTGAAACTGAGACATGAGAGTACAACCAACCAAAGGAAGAAGAGGTCCAAGAATTCTAGGCCCATTTGTAGGCCAACTCCACAACCACCACCATTTACAAGCATATAGAGGAGCTAAGCTATTCTAGAAGCTTTTAGATCATCCAATGATCAACTCCATAGCCTATATACATTTAGGGTTATTGGAAATAACACCTTCCAATGTTATGGACTAAAACCACGCACCTAACATAGGTACATCAAACCATATTCATAACAACACAAGTTTCTCCATATTGTTGGAGTTGAGAAGATACAACACCATAGAAGCCCAAAAAGATCTTTGCAAGCAAATAACCTATTACAAGGAGAAACAAAGAGAAGCAACAAAAGAAATGCTCAAGAATGTGGAGCAATGTATTCACCTGAAAATGTAAAATGAATAATGATACAAAAGATAGTTTTCAACTACATATAGATGAAAACCCTAGGCTTGCACAATAATAATTAATAAAGTAATTAATTATTATGCACCTAATGTTAGCTTAAGTGAAAAGAGGTAAAAGGGAACTTTAAGTAACTAAACAAATATTGTTTAATTAATAAAGTAAATACCCAATTACTCTAACACATATGACCAGGGAGCCAAACACAGACACCCAAAATTAATACTTTGTTGCACACAACGACAGAATGAAAGAAAACCACCATGCATGAGGGTTATAATACACTATCAAACAAGAGCTCTAAATCAATTTCATACTAAATTAAATCACATGATCAATTGCAAAATACTCCATCTTCTCCATCCTTCACAATTCTTGCTATCACTCGAAAATAAGATCAACTACAAAACATCCTCTTAGTAAAGGATTAATAATCAGCTAATTCCTTCAGAATAGATTCCCTTAAGCTTTCCAGGCTAAGGAATCACAATAGAATAAACTTTTAGAACCTTAAACATGTATGAAATCTTCACATGCAAGTACCATGCAAGCTCATGCAAGTACATGCAAATTACGTGCAAGTACATGCAACTCACATACATGCACGTGCAAGCACATGAAAAACCATGGATCTGAGCTCTAATACCAAATTGAAAGGAAAATGAAAAACTCATAAAGCCTTCTGAGAACCAATATGCACCTTCAGTATCTTATATTTTATCGTGATACAAGCACATACTACTATATCTTAAAGCAAAAATAAACACAATTTAATTTCCATCACATTAATCCTTAAAATAAAGTGAATGCAGTTTGAAGATCTAGGAAAATTTAAATAACATAAAGACGTATAAATTAACATTTCAGATTGAGAAAGAAGAAATATAGATAGAAGAGAAAGAACAATGATATAAGTGGGGAAAACCCTTTTAGGTAAAAACCCCCACTCTCCAAAGCATCAAACCATTGTATTATCAATGACAAAGTACTTACAATATAGTAATAGAGTTTATGCTCTTGCAAGTGTCTCTACACTTGCAAGTTCACAACCTTAACATGGAGATTACATCTTGCTCTTCTAGAGAGAATTCGACAACATATTTCCTCTCATATGACTACATAAGCATTTATCATGTTTATAAACCTCTAAAATGGGTGCCTAGGAATGCCATGTGTCATCACCACAATCTTTGTATGCATGCAAACTAAAACGAAGAACATGCATAGGTCCAAGTTGACCAAAAAAGAACCCTATCAAACATGCACCAACATGCAATGCGTAAAACTCCATATTTTATGAAAATATTAAGTCATCTTGACATGCATGTCATCCCATTAAAGAAAATTTAGCCACCAACCAATTTTGAACTCCCCTTTGACTCTAGTCAATCCAAGTGGTTATCATTGTCATGTTTAGCAACTTTCTAAAATCTCACGAAGTGATAACTCAAGATAAATGGACACATGTCACTATGGTGCACATTTGAGAGGTTTTCACAAACAACTCTTCCCAATGAAGTGCCCAAGTAACAAGTGGCACAATTTCATGCTCTCCACCAAACATGTAGGAAGCCAACTCGCAAACGGGTCCCATAAAATGTTATAGCAGCTTAGAAACATACCACTTAGGATTTAATTGTAGCAAAGAGACTAAATTAACTAATTAATTATCTTGGGAATCTCTAAGGTTGAGACACCTTAATCCCAACAATCTATGCATATTTAATAGGTTTCTTATTTTGTTCACAATAATTATTTTTGAAACTATTGCTAGGTAATTTTTTCTTTCTTATCATTTGAAGTAATCTTGGTTTGGATGTATTGGAATAAACCCTCCACCCTTCTCACACAAGTGGCTATCACTACTTGAATTCTTAGATTCACATGGAAACCAACAAGACTCTCACTAAAAAAACTCAACTAAAAATCTAGACACAACACCTCTCACGCAATCCCACAAGAACCAAGCTTATGTTTTCATGTCATTTAATGTAATCAAGAATAGGGAGAAAATTATATGATGAACTTGGAATTGTAGTGACATAACTCTTCTCCAAACACAATCCAATGACACTTATTCATTCCAACTTTGATATGGCTAATTTTTTTCAAAATTAGGTTACTTAATAAAAGACAATTTTTTTGAAATTTTGTATGTAAAATTTGTAATCCAAATACATGAGCTATATTTTATTTTGAAACAATAATTAGGACACCAATTGACCTTAAAAATATCTAATTTTTTCTTACTCTTAAGATATTAATTTATGCTAAAAATCAAAATAAAAATTGAAATGATTCAAGGTATAAGCTTTAGATTTATGTCATAATATTTAAGATACAAACACAATGGAAACTTGATTTTTTTATTAGATCAAGATCAACATTGGTACATAATTTTATATGTAAATTTTGACAAATTTTCCCCTCACCAAATATATGTTTCCATCCTAAAAAATTTAACAAACATGAATAGATAAAGAAAATTCATACAATCCCATAAGAAACACCTTGCAAACACATTCTATAATTACATAGGAACCTTGAAGCCTTTCTTCCACCTTATTTGAGATCCTTGGAGTTTCATGTAAGTCTTCGCTCTTCTCTTCCACCTTCAATCTATGAAAACAACAAGAATATCCATCAAACAACTCACAAAGATGTCCTCCAACAATTATTTCTTACTTTTATAACTTCTCCATCCAAAATGCCATCCAAATATAAATTGTTACTTGTAAGATTGATTATAACTCTTCTTCTTCTTCCTTGTGGCATACAAGACCAATAATAGATAATGATAAATGGTGTTTAAGAATCCAATATGATTTTTTGAAAGTAACTCCTATCTATGTCATGTCATAGATGCCTCTATAGGATATCATAGGTTCTTATAAGTCATCACAAGTAACTCCATATTGAAGATGTTATCATAAAGTTTCATAGGTACTCTCCTTTAGAGTACATTGACATAGGTTCTCTTTGTCAACCCATACATGTCATGAGGAGAATCTATAAGATACCACCAATAGGGACACTAAAGATGAGATGGAAAATAAAATGGAATGGTATGCACAATATAATGTGGAAAATGAATTAGAAATGGAAATTACGAAATCAATAGAAACAGGAATTGATAAATTATTTCTCATCTAAGAGCTTAACACACCAGCCTTGAGATTCAAAACACACTCCAATAAAGACACAATCAAACATAAATATCTTTTTGGTGATGCCAATTACCCAATCCTTGAGACACTCCTACATTAAAATCATTTTCCATGTGATTATTTTCTCTTCTTTTTCTTTTTTCAAGGACATAGCCTTATAATTCTAACTAGTTGAGAAAATAGAGACCACCTTTCATGGATCTATCACTTATTTTTGATTGGCCAAATTTATTTTTATATAATATGGAGTAGGGAAGGAGGCCATTAAGGGGGCTCTTGGAATTGAATATAAGGAAACTAAGATGCATAGTCATGAGAAGAATGTGGCATCAATGTTATTGTCAAATTTATCAACCATCATTTGTGATAAAGTAGTGTTGAAGGTGGCTTATCACTTTGTTCGAGTTAATCTTATAGTTATATTGAAGGATATTTTAGATTTGTAAGTCCCATAAGCAAAGTTCCATCTTCCCACTTTGCTTGCATAATTTTGAGGGTTGGTATCTTTTGCTTCTATCAAAGAATTTGAGATGTGATTTTTGGTTTTGGTGAGTCATGTTGAAAAATAATAGTTGTTAGTATCTAAGGGGTAGTTGAAGGGGACATTAGTTCTTTCAATTTTTTAATTGTGACAAATCCTTTTGTTTGTCCTTCTCCTTTGCTAGACCATGAGCATTCTTCAAGGGCTTGACACAAAATGAAGTATCTCACGAGAGTTCTAGGCATAAAAATGGCTATCCCTAATAGCTTGGCTAGTGGTGGACCAAGGGAAGACCCCTTAGGTGGCATCACCCCTTTTGAATAGGTTGGCATTGTATTCCTTTTTTGGGTTGGAATTTTTTTAATATTTTAATATGCTTATTTTTTGGTCTTTTTTATAGGCATAGATGGTTATTCAATTGCTTTCTATTTAGGTGAGCATGTATATAGTTTGGTGTAAATATTAAGGCTTGTTTTGTCTTTTGGCTTGGTGAAGTTTATTGAAATATTACATATATAATATTTAGTTTTCATGTTAATAAAAAGGGAGAGGACTCGAATTCCCCATTCACTGATTTAAAAAAATAATAAAAAAATTAATTAGTATTTGTTAGTAATCGAGATACATTCATTGTTTTAAAAAATTTCTTGATCAATTAAAAAGGGTTAAGGCTCTCACTCTTTTCATTAATATCATAATATCAAAAAATATGTATTTTTCTTAGTATTGTGAATAGGGGAGCTTAGAGAGCATTGTGGAGAACAAAAGAAATCCATTTCACTTGGTTGCTATAAAAATATTACATTCTATTCTCTCATACAAAATAAAATGTATGAAAAATGCTATTATTTTTCTAATGTTATACAAACATATTATGGATTGTCATCATCTTCAACCTCTAACTTGATGGAACTCTAGCCTAGGTCACTCCACACCCTAGATCAATCCAACTTTGTGTAGGAGGAATTCAATAATTTTTCTATCCTTTACACATTAAAATTTTCTTGTGCTTGTATCTTGTTTAAAAGGTGCTAGAATACCCATTACATTCATTTCTAGCTTGTATAAGATCACTCTTCCAATGAGAAATTCTTAAATCATAGCTACATCGTGTATTAGGGCCATTGTTCTCTCCTATATCTTATATATCATCCCATCAATGCAAGGCCACAAAATTCCCTACCTATGTCGAGTAGGGAGATGTCGAGAGGCCAATTAATTTTTTTGACCACCATGTCCAAATTTTTTAGTGTTTTTTCTCATAAATAGTGCCTTCACCATCTCCTTATTACCAATGATAAAAAATAGCTAAGACAATTTTTTAGGATAGATCATAGATTTTATTAAATGACACATAATTTCCTCCAAATAAATTCCCTTCCCAAAATCTCCTTTATATCCTTTGCTATATTGGCATCCTCGTAAAAGAAGGCCTATTTCATCCTTAGGTCAATCATATTGCATGTGAATGTCATCTAGTGTAAATCGCTAGATAATTTCACCATTGTGGCTAATGTATCCATCATTGCAATGCATGATTGTATCTTAGCCAAAGAATAAGGCTAGAATATTGAGCGACACATAGTGGAGATAGTCTTTCATTGCATTGATATAATACCAAACCTTATATCACATGAAGTGAAATAAATTTGTTCATTCCATTTATATGTGTTTGAATAAGGACTAAGATTGATGCCCTAATCCAACACTCCTAAGTCTTGACTATGGTACTATTTAAACTTTATTATTAATGTTATAATACATTTACGTGACATTAGAAAACTTGAAATTTACATATTTGAAACAACCATTTGTTGGTTTCCACATGATATATTAGTAATAAAACTTTGGTCAAATTTAATACAAAAAGAAATGTTGAAATGAAAATTAATTGTGTCAACTAATACATATCAATTTATAGAAGAAAACATTTATATTATTTTCCAAGAAATTACTGAAAATTAAGATAAAAAACAATGAATACTTCTTAACTTAATAAGTTAAAGTCTACATTTGAATTGACCTAGTTTGCAATCATAGAACCAATCAATCAAGATATAATACTTCTGAAAGGGAGATTATATGCTCAAATTTGTGTGCCTTCCTCTTGAAATAAATATTTAATCCCATAATTTAATATTCTTTAAGCATTTTTGAGCACTTGATGCACTTAGAAAACCTCCTTAAAAAACTATTGAACACATGATTATAGTTGGATAATCTCTTAGAGTTATTAACCGTGTGATTTCACTTGAAATGTCTCCTTTCAAATATATTGATCCCCTGATCCCCCTTACCAATTTCCTTTAAAATAAGCAACCCCTAATCCCTCTTATACAGTCTCCTTTACTATTAATCTCTTAACTATACTTAGACAATCTTATTCAAGTATTTAATCCTGTCTAGATGATCTAGACTTTAGGTATTTGATCACACTTAGATTGTAATGCCTCTTTTCTCCCATGTTTATATCTTAGCAATAATTTTAATAAGTTAACTATTAGAGTTAAGATAGTTTACAAGATGTGATGATATTAAAATAAATGTGAATAACTAATGTAAAATAACCAATATAAACTATACATGTGATAATTTGGAAAATAATCTAAATTAAATAATCATCACAATAAATTTAATAATACAACAACATAATTCAATCATATTATTATCAAAATTATATATATTATTCCTAATGCCTTTTAACATCAAGTGTTTCTAATACTTATTTGAATCAAAGAACTTGGAATGGCCATTCTCACCCTAGGAAGATTTTAGTGGTCTTGGCCTTTATAGCTATGACACACTCTAGGAGGAAATAGTTATTATTTAGAACCAACACACATGCTTCCCAAGTATTAACTCTTGCAAGGAAAATCTCGACTGTACCCCGTACCTTGAGTTGGACACATTCCATGCACCCCTTCTCTAAATCCCCATAGCTCACCAACCACCTTCTTCTTCCTTGAGTGATCTCCATGCTCCTTCAAAGTCTCACATAAATGCTTCATATAATCTTTCAAGGGGTGGTTTTCAAATCATCACACCCTTCTATAATTATTCAATAAATACAATTATTCTCCTCTTATAAAATAAATCTATTAAAAATATTCATTATTATCCACCCTTTTAACTAAAAGGGTCATAATAACCTTTATTTTCTATCACCCTTTTAATTCTAAAGGGCTATTTCATAACTTTATTTTCTCTTTAGGGAAAAAGTCCCATAACATAGATGATCCTCTTTAGGTATCTAATTCCACTTAAATGATATCCTTTAGATACTTGACCCTACTTAGTCAATCTCCTTCAAATTTTTGAGTTCACTTAGATAATCTCCTTCAAGTTTTGAGTCCACTAAGATGATCTCCTTCAAGTGTTCAACCCCACTTAAACAACCTCCTTTAAATATTCAACCCCACTTAGATGACATATTCAAGAGATGTTGAATTTCTAATCCCCTTGGATGATTGTGATAAGAACCATACATATAATAATAGAAATAATATAATGTAGAATATAGATCTCACACAATATTAGAGATGTTTGTGGGCCAATATGCCTTAATATCCAATATATGTTGAAATAAAGTAAACCCTTGAGGTAGGGTAACACCATACAATACTCCTTATGGAAGAAACCACTCCACACTATATCTCCAAGAGATCCCAAATACGTAATTATACTTCACACATCTCTTACAATGATAATCACCTCATTTATATAGACCTCCTCCTAATAATACAATGGAGAGGTAATCCTAATGAAGGCCTACTCAACTCCTAATATAATTAATTACACAGGTTATTCACATGACTTAATATAACTAACTTAAGGAA
Source organism: Sequoiadendron giganteum (assembly GCA_007115665.2). NCBI lineage: Eukaryota > Viridiplantae > Streptophyta > Pinopsida > Cupressales > Cupressaceae > Sequoiadendron > Sequoiadendron giganteum. The sequence continues at coordinate 621,225,209 of CM021109.1, read as the reverse complement.
TGTGTGCCACATGTCGACATCTCCATCCATCTAAATATATTATAATATCATATCCCTAGGTACATAACATGCCATCCCTCCTTGAGATGTTTCATCCTTGAAACATAAGAAGAAGCTAAATAGTATTTCTATCACAAGTTATTAGAAATATGATGCCATAACCAATCATCTAACCATCCATAGTTGATCCTTGTTCCTTTTTCTTGATATTTCTTAGATCCCATCCTTGATCCATATTATTTTGTGCCCCTTTGATTCCATTCCTTGTCATAGTAAGTCCTCATTTGCTTCCTTGAGTATTCATTAATTTTATGATACCACTAATTGGTATTAATTATTTATTTGATTCCATATAGTTCTATAGTAATTTCCTTGTCAATTCTATATACTATCATGTATCCATGATGGTTTCCTCAATGATTATTGCCTCTCAAAATGATATGGATGCCTATATGTTGCACCCTTTTCCATCATTGGAACCTTCTTTGATTCTTGACTATTTCCTGCCAGTTATTTTTGTGATTCCTTAGTAGAATTATTTGTCTCTTCATTTTTCTCAACCTCTTGATCCCCTTTCTTTTCCTCTAATTCATTGTTACGATCTTCATGATATTCTTGAATTTTCTCCTCCTTGACTTTCCTCGAGACTTTTTTATATGTAAAATCTTGTAATGTAATTTTTTTACTTCTATACCAAATCTTCACGAACTTCTTTTGAAAATTGATGTGTATTGTTCTCAAAGATTCTAACCAAGGAAAATGAAGAAAAATATCCAACCCATCCATATCAAAATCATGAAATTTTGAATGCAAAACATACTTATTCTTAGAGAGCTTTAAATCTTCAAAATTTTGAATATCCATACCTAATATTTGATTGTCCTTGATGTTCTTTTCTTGTACATGTAGCTTCTTGGCTAATCCCATGTTAATGACATTATACTTGTTGCTAGGGTTTATAGAGACAATAAAATTTTCCTTTTGAATGCACCCATGATATTGAAGTATCGAACCTTCCTTCCTTGTAGCTAAAGTGCATGTACTATTATGATCTCCTTGTTCTTTTAATTTTTCTCCTTCTCCCTCTACTTCTCCATCTTATTTTTCTTCCTCCTCCTCATCTTCTTGGTTGTCTTCCTCCTCTTCCTCCTCTCCTTTATTTTATTCCTCTTCTTCTCCCTTTTCTTTATTTTCTTCCTCCTCTTCTTCCTCTTCTTCCTCTTCTTCTTTATTTTCTTCATCCTCTCCTTCTTTTTGGAGCCCATCTATCTAAGAAAGCTCGCTCTAGTTCATCCAAGGAAGAAATATCCTCATCCAATGGTTCATACCATTGTCTAGCTTCACCTCTTAAACAATAATGCAAGTATATTTTCTATGAGATATTTTTAATTTGTACCACCATTCTAATGTATCTCCACTTCCATCAAAATTAATAAACTCCATTGAAACTAGTGATTAAGAAAAATGCTTTCAATAGATAACCATTCTATAAAATTCAATTGAACCAACTTTGATACAACCAATACATGATGAGTTCAATCTCAAATAAAAAAATGAATTTAATATACCCCTAATGAATTTTGATGCCCTTTCCAAAAATAAAAAACTTTCAAAAAAAATACCTTGATTTGCGGCCTAAAAGGCAAATTTATGAGAAATCATAAATTGTAATAACTCACAAAATATTGATGATAAAAACTTGATTTTTGGACTGTAGATTCCTTATATTATCCTTCAACTTCAATAAAATAAATTGCTAGAAAATTCGTAGCCATTGAAACTTATAGCTAAATCTTCAAAAAATGGGGTTTCATCCACTTTTGCCCAAATTGATGCTTTAATACCACTTGATAAGAACCATACATATAATAATGGAAATAATATAATGTAGAATATAGATCTCACTAAACACTAGAGATGTTTGTGGGCCAATACACCCTAATATCCAATAATGTTGAAATAGAGTAAACCCTTGAGGTAATGTAACACCATACAATACTCCTTATAGAATAAGACACTCCATGCTATATCTCCAAGAGATACCAAATGCAATATCATACTTCACACATTTCTTACAATGACAATCACCTCCTTTATATTGACCTCCTCCTAATAATACAATGGAGGGGTAATCCTAATGAAGGCCTACTCAACTTTTGATATAATTAATTACACAAGTTTTATACATGACTCAATATAACTAACTTAAGGGATGTGTGCCACATGTTGACATCTCCATCCATATAAATATATTATAATATCACATCCCTAGGTACATAATAGATTGTGGTTGCCTCTTGTACAAAATAAAATGCTCTACTTAAATAATTTAGGCTAATTAAATAAATACACTTACACACAACCGTCATATATTAATTAGCTAGGACTAATTAATAAACTAAAGTAAATGTTATTGTGATCCCTAAAATGTTTTGCCCTATTCTAAGATGCAAAACTAACCAATGATGCACTAAAAGGAAGAACACAAGAAATACTATTCAAGATTAGCCTAAGGAGTATCTATGCAAGAAAGATAAAGAAAACAAGAAGATAAATTGTTATACCTTTTGTGCTACTGATTTCCTTGGTTGGCCCTTGATTTTTGAGAGTTTGTGTGCTCCTTGGATGGATATGGAGGTGAATGGATGTAAGATGCAAAATGTGATAAGATGCTAGTGGCTAAAGGATTTGGTGGATTGATGAAAAATGCCTACAAATGGTTAAAATGCTGCAAATGAAAAATTGGCAAGAGTTTGGTAGCAAAAATCTCCTTCCCCAAATGAGAGAAAGGAGGGGGTATTTATAGAACAAATTGAATTCTCTAGAGAATTCAACGGTTGAGATTAAGCCATCAAAGCCAAGATGGAGGGCTATGGTGAGTTGAGGACTCACAAGCCCTCACATCTTGACATGTGGAATGGGAGATGGCTTAGAGTGAGGTGATGTGGAGAAAGGACAAGTACCTTGTAGGTACCTTGGGGGATGATAAAATTTCCTCAAAAAAGAACTTCTTGTCCCCAAACGAGAGTGAAAAAGACATTTGAATTTCTCAAAAATCTCCATGGAAAATGGGAAGGCGGTTGGAGAAATAAATGTGAATTAAAAATTCACATACTTAAGAGAGTCTAATGGATAAGAGAGGGTTTCCAAAAAGATGGGGATTTGCCACATGTGAGTGATGTGACAAGTCAAAAGTTCTAAAAGTCCTTGGCACATGTAAAATGACAAGTTAAGTTTTCTAGAACTTGCATGAGGATAGGGTAAACTTTGGAAGGATAAAATGTGAATTAAAAATTTACATGGGGAAGAGAGGAGCCTAGGATGAATAAATGTGAATTAAAAATTCACATGGGAAAGAGAGTCAAGGCCAAGAAAGGCAAGTGGAAAGGTTGACTAAAAAAGGTATGCTAAATGTGGCTAATGACCTTGATTAAGGTTGTGCAAACACAAGATTAGGATAATTAATGAGAGATTGGAAGCAAGTGAGAGATTATGGAGGATGTGACACTAATCTTGATTAAGTGGTGCACATCCTAATTATGGAGCCGGTTAAAAGAAGATTATGGAGAATGTGACAAGGAGAGAGAAAATGAGGAATTAAAAATTGATTTTAATCAAAAAAGTTATTAAATAAATTGTCCTATTTATTTAATTTAGAGAAGAAAAGGTGTAAGGTAAAGTATTTAATTATTCAATTACATACTTTAGGAACCTTAAGAAGAAAATGAAATAATGATTAAATAAATTATTTAATCACTATTAATGAAATAGATGAATAAAGTAGACGATTTTGACCATGTGGAAGTGGTCAAATTTAGATGTCTACAATTATAATTAAATAAGTAGCTAGGGGTACTTAGCTATAAAATTGATGGAGAATGAATGCTACACAAAATTTATTATCTTTGTAAGAGTATATGTTGCCTTTGTTTGAAAAGTGCCTCAGAATCCAAGTAAACCAAAAATAATAAAGGTTGATCTTAAGTGGTGCAAATTCGATTTGCTCGACTGATTTGATCCATGTCTCATGGGAATGAACTAACAATATATGCACATGTAAACCTACTCATCTTCGCTCTTTCGGTATATGAATGTGTCAAGGGGGTGTTTATGAATACCTTTGAGAGATTTCCAACTCAATAGCTCAACTTCCTTGATAGGTTAAGTTAATAGTGATGAGTGATATTGAAGACAACATACACAAACAAACATGCGATTTGTAAGATGATGATGTAGATTTTGTCATTTTAGAAATTGAAAATGTATAATCTAATAATTCTCTTTGATGTTCTTTATTTTTTTCCTTTTTAAAATTAAGTGCACAATGAATGTCTTTAAGTAGCATGAGATATCAACATGTCACACATATTTGTTAAGTTGGTTCATAAATGCTAGTAGGAAGAGTAAAAAAAATTGGGACTCAAGTTAGATAATTTGAATTTTGGGTTTATTCATGCATGTTGCAAGATTAAACCAAATCAATTCTACACCATTAAAAAATGAACCATGAGATAAAATGATAATATTGAAATAGAAAGTGAATGTATGGAAGTAAATACAAATGAGAGTGCAGAAATGATTAATAAATGATGACTATATTCAAAATAGTATAAAATAAGAACAAATAAAAATAAATAAAAACCAGACCATAAACCAAAACCTAAGACAAAAACAAACCACTTAATAATATATAATCACATCTAAAACAATACACTCAAATAAACATTGAAAGAAATATACTAATTTCACCATTAGACCTCTAAATGTCAATCAAATCCCTAAAAAACAATATCTTTCCTTAAAATTTTTAAAAAATACTTTGGCCGTTTGCCTTCTGAATCCTGTCCTACAAAAAAACTAGTCTCCGCTGCGCTTGCCAAGGGTAGATATCTTTACGCCCAGATTCCTTAAGTGGCTATTTCGAATTTTTTTTGAAGAGAATAGCATTTACTCCAATTGCCAAAAGCTTTCACAGCTGATTACTATTGAAAACCGTCTCGATTTAAGTAGTGAAGTTTAGCAAGGTTTTGTCTATACGAGCTTCGAACATATTCGAGCGGTTTCATTCTTTGTTCACCATAATTCTTTTCCAGACCATTTCCAGGTAAGATTTGCTTTCTTCCCGTTTACAGAAAGAAAGGAAGGCCCATATAATGCTAATCGTTTATCGTAATTTTCTTTTCTTGTTCTAGCTGCTTGTCTGTTTTTTTCTTTAAAAAAATTGGTAAAGTTTTCATGCTTCACAAAACATATTTATTGTATCTTCAATCTAGGCCATCATTACGAATGGTTAGCTTGCCAAAGAACCAAATTGTATGCAACAGTCTTAGCATGGCCTCTTAAATCAAGGCATTTTTAGAAAAAAATAGTTCACCCCATTGTGTAGGTTTTGGCTTGGGTTTTTGTTTGGCTAAATAAAGAATGACAGTTACCTCAATCTGAGGTAATTATGGAAATGTTATGGACTAGCCAGGACCATCAGATTAGCATACTTGGCGCTGCATTACCAAGCTAACGGCCCCTTTGCGGCAGGGAAAACTTCAGTCATGAAAAAAATGTATATTCAGTGAGTGGTACTTATAGTGTAGGTGAATCATTTGAGTTTGGAAAATTAAAAAATGTATGTATTATAAGTCAATTTTTCGAGTTCTCAAAAGACATGAAAATACATATTGTAGGTCAATCTTTTAAATTTAAAATATATAAAATAAAATATATATGCTCGAAATATGTATTGTAGATGAATCTTTGAGAGCTCAAAATAATATATAGGTGAATCTTTTAATTATGCATCCAACTTATGTAGAAATTCAGGACTTGTATTGACGGCAGTTCTGCTCCAAAAAAAATTGCACTCTGTTATACTGTGAAGCCAATGTTCATTTTCTCAGCACCGAGGAATGCATCTTTTGCTCTACTGGATCCCAATATGCAGGAAAAAGAAATTCAATACACTTTTTGTATGTCATTTTCATTGATGGAGACCAATATTGAAGTGCTCTGTACCCTGCTTCTGGTATTTCAAAATGTCAAAAATGAGCTGTTATCACGTGATAGTACAATTTTTGAGGATGGCATTATAAGGAACTCTTTCTTTGTCAATCAGTAGAATTGAAATTTAGAAATCATAAAAAAGAATTTGGGAAGTTAAATTGGAATTCTTATCTGTACCAGAAATAACAATGATATATATATGAGGAAATCTATAGGCTAATTAATGTTCATAGACTTCGATCAACTGCAACATGGCAATCCTGGTGATTTGAAAATTAGGATAACAAAGGCCTTAACATGGTTAAAACAAAAGAACATAAGGTTTCCACAGTCCATACAGTTTTTTCCAGAAGCCTTTTTACTTACTGCTTAAAACTAATAAATGACAAATCGGATTTCTATTGCTGTTCCTTCAGTGCTTGCTTAAGAACAGTTTCTAAAAGCATAGAATTATGAAGCTACCCAAGTGCTGGAATCCATGATAGCAGTTGCATAAAATGAAAGTGATGAAGTAAATGGCAAGACTCAATCACATGAAGGGAGCTGTTACTAGGGAAATTCCTTTGGGGTGAAAACTCCAGCAATTCGGGGATGCGTCCCCTTATATCAATGTCAAACAGTAAAAATTACAAACTAGTTGCTTCCGGGGATCAAGAAACCTGTGGTGCAGATACAACCCTTCTACAATGCTCTTAAAAGCTTTTCCTTCCATGAACTCACTGAAACAATATACTTCACTCCCACATTCAGCTGTATAAGCCTTCAACAACTGTACATGGTTTTGCAAGAGCTCACAGGACATATTTATGGTTATACAAGAACACAAATGATGATGAAGACTCAAAAAATTCTCTTCACTTTTACAGTTGGAAGGTAGAATGCCATTGCTTCTCTTCTGGATGGTTGAGTTCATTGTTTGTCTTACTCAGCAGATTTGGTAGTATCTGTTGGAGAGATTCATAGGTTGCTGAATTCACCAGCTTAGACAGCTCACATCAGGCAGATTTAATGTCTCTCGAATCTGACTGATTCAGACTTATTTACAGGCGGCAGAGTCATAAGCCTGATGAAGCAGTTGTTCAAAACTGGCAAGGTCCCTGAACGTTCAGACCATCCTCAGGGCCTTTCTTATTTATCTTCAACCACTCCAGATCTTGTTCTTTCAACAATCTGTTCATCAAATATTACTTATCTTCATCACTCCAAGTATGAGTGCATACATGGTCAAACAAACCATAAGAAACTGACTATGACAGTATCAAATTGAATCACTTCGAGTATGAATAAATGGATGCGGATCATCTGCCCTTCTCAAAACAGCTTTGTAACAACTTACACTCCTTTACATAAAGTTTTAATATCCTTGGCATAAAGTATATGCTATGTTGGATAAGGATATCTTATGATCAATGTGTGATACATGTTACTGTAGTTTAATGAAGATAGAGAAAATTTAATGGTTTATATTGTAGCACATCCTAATTTGAATTTATTAATGGAAGAAGATCCCAAATTAAATTTCAAATCAGAATGCAGTTTATCCTGTAGTAAAAGAGAGTACAGAATATATTGATGTTAGATTGTATATGCAACGGATTAAATTTTAGCATATTCCAATTTATATATGAAAGAAGATCCCAGGCTAAAATTTAAATCAGAGTGCAGTTCATCCTGCCATGAAAATGAGTCCAAAATATATTGATGCTAAATTGTGTACCATGGAGGCGACCTCGCCAAGGCAGTAGATGCCATGGATTTCAATTTTTGTTCCATTTTGAGTTATTAAGTCCTTTAAATTAAAGACATTAAATTTTCACAATCTATGTTATTGAATTTGAAAGCTTCTGGTAAACATTTTTTCATCAACATTTCGGATCATACACTATAATTCATCATTAGGATAAAGTGAGCTAGAGAAGAAAATTAATGAGTAAATAGCAGACTAAACCCACTAAATAGTGGAGGGGGATGAGGTGACACAAAGACCAAGACACAACTAAGGGGGTTAGAGGAGAAGAGCCAACTTTAAACTCATATTATGAAAAGAAAAAAGGCAAAGCCCAAAAATGACTAAAGATGAAAGTGGCAAAGGTAAAAAATTATGTTTAAAAGGCCAAAAACCGGCAGATGCAATTAAATAAGTGAAAGCATGGATGTATGTATATATATCTATGTGTATTTATCTCTATGAATATATGCATGTATGTATGAATATATCTATATAAAATGATAAATGCATGCATATATATGTAGATAAATGAATATGATGCATATATGTATGTATGTAAATGTCTATAAAAATATATGAATATATATATATATATATATATATATTTCTGGCAAGTTGCTACCCCCATTAAATTAAATCAAAATCAAAAGATTACAATTAGTTTGCTTGACTAGAATCAAGCTCGTATTAGACCAACTATGGCTTATGATGAATCAACTTCATAAGCCCAGAGGCCATTTCTTGTAACCTCTCAATTTGGGGAGGAGACGAAAGAGAGGGGAGTTGGCTAACATAAAAAGCATATACCTCTGTGTTGTTCCTCACAATCTCGTCCGTAAATAGAGTAATGGTCTGACATAGGTCCTCATTTCCCATATCCTCAACGATAAAAATCATGTCAGCAACCAACTCAATTATCGAAAATTTGTGTAGAGCAGAAATGGCTGTGTTAGCCTCATCTCAAAAACACAGGAGAACAATGTTATTAACCGCTAGCATTTCCCAACAATACTCCATTGTTTGAACAATTTTGTATATGAATTTTTCCAACATTACTTCATCATGAATATGAGACTCCCCTAGAATTTTCTCCTCAATGATCTCTCGAATGGCTATCTCAACCACATCAGAATCTAGAAGGAAAACATGTTGAAGTTGGGATGAAATATCAACATGAGAGCATGCACATATATAGCTAGGCACAATTATCCTTTCAGCCATCTTTCAACAGTGTTCACACTTGAGGAAGAATAAAAACAACACAGAGAGAGGCTTGAGGTGTTACAAACCATTCCGGTTGTATGAGCAAAGATTCTTGACAAAGAGAGAAATTCGTGCCGTCAAACAACCACTTCATGATCTTCCTGTAATCTTTCTCTGGAGTTATTGGTACTAATAATCTTTGATAGACCAGCTCAATCCATTGCGTTCCTTGAAAACAAGGATTCAACTGCTTGATGAATGCCATGGTTAGAAAGTGAATTGGCTGCCTGATTTTCTTCTTGATATACATATCTGATGGAAAAATTGCCAATTAAATCAAGTTATGGTTGGATATGTTTGACCCACTTGGAAAGTTTCCAACTGACTGCTTTCCTAGTGGCAATAGTACGAATCACGATTTGTGAATTGCCTTCAATGTCTACCAATGTTATATTGTCCTTCACAGAAATTTTCAATCCTTCCAATAGGGCACCAAATTCTGCTTCATTATTGGTTCCATCCAATAATTTGACTGAGCATGCCCAATACATGGATCCCCGTTCATTTCTAAGAATACACCTTGCACCAAAAACATTAGGATTCCTCTAGAGGCCTCGTCAAAATTGAGTTTCAATCTTCCACACAGGCGGGGGCCATCCATTTTGCATTTTTTCTGCTTTGCCTTATTATCAATCTCAATCTTTGACTTGATAGAACAAATAAAGGAGGGAGCCTTTAGCAGCGACCATATTTTTCTTATCATATATATGTGTATATATACATACGTAAATATTTATATATATGATATATGCATATATATACACACATACATGCACAAATACAAGCTTACAAGGGTAATGAAAGAGAACAAAAAATATGAAGGGGGGAAAGAGACCTATCAATGTGAGGAAAAAGAAGTAGCGAATATTCTTGAAGACAAATAGAACTAAATAGATGCAAGCTAATAGATGATTATCAGAGGGATCTATGTATAGCAATCTAAGGAAGTATACACATGTACCGGAGAAAATATGTATGCCATACAAATGCATATATAGGTAAGAGAACGAACATACATATATGTGCATGTGTGTATAAATGCTTGTGTATGTATATATGTATGCATATATATAGATATGTCATATATGTATATGTGTGTGTGTGTATGTATATGCATATAAGTACATATTTATTAAGTCCCTGTCAAAGTGTTGGTATTTTAATTTGTCCTTTTCCAAGACATGTTAAATTAGACATTGCGTATGGTTAAACCGTGAATAAGGGGAAGCTCCTTGATACTTCAGTAAACCTAAAACCTTAAATTGTAAATAGAACTTACAAGTATGCACACTATACAATATTTATAAGGGGGTTTCGCATTAATATGTTTTTGCCTTGGTTGCAAGCGCCAAATTTTCAACAATCAAAACTTGCCATGAGATTTTTAGATTTAAAGAACGTAAACTAATTCAAGCACGAATAGAGACAACTTCCTAATTGTTAAAGAAAAAACCAATATTTGGTTGTGAACAAAGGTTTAAACAAGAAACGTAGATGGATGTGAACTACTTGCTAAAACAGAAACTAACAAAACTACATCAACAACAAAGAATTAAGCAAGTGAACTCCCTATGATTCATGAAATAAACAACTAACTTGCATAAAAAGATTTGCAATTTATAAAGATGATTTTGCCAATACTAAACTTGACGAATACAATTTTCTATCAATTTAATTCATGAAATTACAAACAAGCAATCAGACTAACAATAGGCTCAACTTGAATAATAGCTTTTGCAACATAAGTGTCATTTCCACCGATGTTAATTAACAAAAAAACAACATTCTTGACTCCAAAGATTGAATAAAGATTTCCACAACATAGGCTTGACATTCAGTTATCCTTCATTCACAAAAACACAATAATGTTTCACTAAAATTTTGGCACCATAAGCCTGCTGTCCCCCATAAATCTAAATTATTTTCTCAAGACACTTATTTATAAGCTCTTAAGAGGCAAATTTAAAGGAGAAATTCAAATAATTAAAAAATAATCCCATTTAAATTCTGCTTTAAAGCAACCCTTTCCCTATCTAGTAAAATAGAGAGATAAAACAAACTAATTCTAGAACAAATAATTAAAAATAAGTTCTCATCTGTGCGTTTCAGAAAAATAGCAATTTTTACCATTTCAGTTATTTTAAAAAAAAAAATGACTTTGACTTGCAAGTTTGGGTGAATCCTCCAAACTTTAGCAAAATTTTACTAAAGCCTATGCAATTTGTTGAGCACTTCTTGTTTTCTTAAACACTCTTGAAAATTAATGTTCAACCTCAACATCTTGGTATCAACTCCGCTAGGTTGGA
>CM021109.1:621196750-621213817 GCA_007115665.2 Sequoiadendron giganteum | reverse complement strand
TTGGCCTTCCTTTGGATGATCCACTTCAGGCAGAGAGTGATAGTGACACAGATAGTGCTTTTGATATTGATAGCCCGAATGAGGCATAGTGTCATAGATTGACAGATTGTTGTATTTAAACTTTAAAGTTTGAGACTTTGGTCTTTGAGTTATTTAACTTATTTAACTTTAGTTTTCAAACTTGAACAAAATGCTTTTATATTTAATAGTTAAGTTATTGGCATTGTTGTTAGTGTTTACCTTTGGCTTTATCTTTATATTGTTGTTATACTGCTGTTATACTCTTTATCTATGCACATATTGTCATATTGATATTGTTGCACATATTTGATATTTCAAATTGCTCTCTTTCTCTCTCTATATATAATATATTTTTAAAAATTCATACATATATATGTAATTGTATATATATATATTGAAAAATTCTTATATCGTCATCCCTCCGCCGTCCCCAAAAATCTGCCCTTGGACTACCGTCCCCAACACGCATCCCCTACCGTCCCCCCATTCCTCAGTCTCTAAAATGCCATGGAACATAGCTCAATGATTTGTTGAGTCTTTAACTATCTAGGGCGCCACCATTCATGCAAAAATCTGCCCCAAAAACAAGGCGTCCTGCGCCCTCCTGTGAATGGTACAGCCAGCCCAGGAAGAGGTACAGCATAAAGAGGTTAAAATCTGGTTTTTTCTCCTTAAATATTGCTGGTATCAAACTCTGAAATCTGTCCTTCAAATCTGCAAATAAAACCCTTGGAAAATTTCTCCAAACTGAAAAAAATAAGCTCCTGGATGACCTCTGAAGGAAGTCACCTATAGAATCCACCGAGACTGATCTTTCACAATTGAAGTGGATGATCCTTGTAAGGGTTTTTGTCCATACAAAGCAGCTGGTAAAAACCTGTGTTTCTTCTCAAAATATTATCCAAGCATAATTTCAAATAAGCTCCAAAAAGAGTTTTTGTATCTTCCACAAAACCCCATGCCCCTTCTTGGAGAAATAAAATACTTTATTTAATTTTTAAATTCCCCTCATGTCTCCCACTTGGGTGTCCCATTTAATGAAGCAAAATATTTACCTTTTTACAACTTTCCTTATGTCTCCCTTAAAAAGTCACCTTTTTAAAATATTAAAATAATGTAAAGTTAAATAATAATATTAACGTTATTTTAAAATTAAATCCCCAAACCATAAAAATTCACCAATTTAACATTAGATACTGAAACTGAGCATCCCAAGGACAGATCAACATGAAAAATCCAAAGTCGGTGCTGAGGAGGTGACTTACGAAAAATGGTAAGTATCGAACCCAACGCTCGCCAATGCTCCAAAAAGTGTCAAAAAGATACTCCTAAGATCCCAAACATGTCACCAAGAGCTAAGGAGTCCCCTAACCAACCATATTAGCCTACAGAAACCCAAGGAATAGACTAATCCTGATAATCACTGACATACCTTAGGAAGGGGACATTACATATAATTTCATGAATTCAACTAATAGAAGATTGTATTTTGTCAAATTTCTTATTGACAAAAAGCATCTTTCTAAATTGTAAGCTGTGTATGCAAGTTATCTATTTATTTCATAAAATCATAGGGAGTTTAGAGATTCTAAGTTTTGTATACAAGTTATCTATTTATTTCATGAAATAATAAGGAGTTCACTCTTTCTTAATTCTTTGTTCTTGATGTAGTTATACTCGTATCTGTTTACAATTACATCCTATATTTCTCCTTCAAACCTTTGTTCATGGCCAAATATTGATCTTTGCTTTAACCAATAGGAAGTTGTCTTCAATTGTGCTTGAATTAGTTTACTTTCTTTAAATCTGAAAATCTTGCTGCAAATTTTGACTATTGACAATTTGATAATTGCATCCAAGGCAAAAACATAATCATATTAACAATTTAAATTTAATGCAAAACCCTGTTCCAAATGTTGTATAGCATGCATACTTGTAAGTTTTATTTATAGTTGTAGGTTTTAGGTCTCATTAAGTGTCAGGAGCTTGCTCTTATAAATTGAAGAACAGTTTAACTGTAAACACCATCTGATTTAATTTGTCTTAAAAAGGACAAATTGAAACACCGATAGCTTTTGGCGACTTTGCTAGAGAATGACTTACAACAAGTTGAGCTTACAATAGAAAATTGTATCATCACCATCCTAGCTAATAAGGTGTACATCATATCAAAGAGTAAGACAGGGATTCTTGATCTTGCTTTTCAAAGTCCTACTCAAGTGAAAGTTCATCTTCATTAACAGTTCATGAACTTAATAATATTTTTCTAAGGAATTTAGATCCAAATAAAGAACCAAGCCAAGCAATAGATGATAAAACCCATGACAACAATTCAGCTCCGCTTCTATCACCTTGGGGAGCCACCATTAGTCCCTTGGCACTTGTAGTTTGTCATGATTTTCCATCAAGCTCAAGGAATAATTTTCCTAACTTCCATGGTAACGGCTCTCAACACCTAGATGAGTACATCTCAACATTCACCATAGCTTGCAGCATCTTAGGAGTGGCACACAAAGATGTTGCAGTCAAACGTTTTGCTGAAAACCTAGTTGAAACAACAGAAAATGGTTCCATTATTTCGCTGTGGGTTGCATCACCCACCAGGAAACCACGTGAACAAAATTCATGTCACGCTTCAAATCAGCTAAGTATGGTCACTTTCTTTTTGGTCAACTATCAAATGCAAAGAAAGATAATAATGAGTCCAAGAAAGAGTTTGTTGCAAGATTCAACCATATTGTTGGAAGAAACGATAATTCTTTAAGGCCTTCTCTACAAATTCTTTTGTACTGCTTCATCAGGACCCTTCCATAAAAGATCGCTTTCTTGATCAAATCCATGGGAATCGATGAATGCAAAGAACCTCAAAGGAAAGCAATCAAGTTAATAGATGAGATGACCAGCTGTAATATTCCTAGCTATAAATGAGAATTTTCTGAATTTATGTATTTCTAGGTACAACACTTAAATAATGCAAATGTAATGACTGTTGAATGATAATTTAGACAAACCACTTGTATTAAAGAATATAAGTTCAGCTCAGAATAACAGAATCCAAGTCAATTTGACCGAGTTAATACAGTCTACTAGAATGGTGTCTAAATTCCCCAAACAATGTTGCTAATAAACAAATAAGTCTTGAAACGGAGAAAACCTATAACTGACCTAGGATTTCGCTTGGTGAGGATTCATGGATATCTTAGCCAAATGCCCTTGCTACAAATTTTGCCAATTGGGGATGGAACTTCAATAAGGATCACCCTTCACAATTAACTCCGCCAGTTGTAGCCTTATGCACCTTAGTTGATAGGTGTCTGATGTAGATCTGAAGGAGAGTTCTTCCCTGTCAATCACCCAATCTACAGATCCTACCACTTATGTGATGAAGTTTGTTGTAAGCAGTGTGTGGAAACAATGTGGTTGTCTCGAAAAAGATGAGTCTCGAGCCTTGAAATGTTGCAGATGCAGATCGCCTGATTTTGACATGCCTGTCGTGCAAATCACCCTATTGTAAACCCTTACAACTCATAAAAATCTGCTTTGCACTGCTGAATTAGGTTGGCCTGCAGCCAAATAAAAATGTATTTCCTCCAAAATTCTATGAATGTCGCCACAACCTCAGGGAACAACTAAGGTTTTCGTCCCAGCTAATCCACTATTGGAGTTTCTCCAAAATTTGTACCAATTTCCAGCATAATTTCGCCTAGCAACAAGAATTGCATATATATACTTGTGTGTATAAAGTTGGCGCCCCAAAAAACAAGGTCTAGGTCGGCTCAAAGAATATTATTTTCAAAAAGTTGGCACCAAACAAGGGTATAGATTGGCTGAGTATTATTATTATTTTCAAATTAATAATTATTAATAATATTATGGTTAGTGTTTAAAAACACTGTAGGAGTTGCAAGTCGGCCTCAGGGACATGACACCAACACTAGAAAAATCAAAGACAACTCAATTTGGCAAATGGTCCCAAGTTTAATAGCTCCCCTCCTACAAGAAGTGGTAACCAATGTGACCAACATGAAGAGGCACTTTCAAGAAAACAGTCTAACACAACAATATCAAGAGCATTTTCAAAAAAATAACATAATGATCATTTTAAACTACCTCCTAAACTTGTATGGCTTTCCTTGGAGGCACATCCTCTTGAAGTTGGCTTGAATACCTTTTGCTCGTTTCATGCGACAAAAGATCACAATGCTATAAATTGTCCAAAGATGCATCAAGCAACTTGTGGCTGCTGCCAAGTCAAATTCTCAAAAGTTCCTCGAGCAAACTTCAATGTCTTTATGATGAACCTAATGGCAACTCTATGATGGGCTATATCAATATAGACTAGTTTATGCCACAAAAAGTAAATGCATTCAATGATTTTGCATGTTCATGGAATCAAGCTACTGCGAAATAGCAAAGACTTAAAGGGAGAAGAATAAATGAAGGCAGAAGCCATCATTGGGGTCTTGTTTTCAAGAGCCTACATTCGTTCCTTCATCATCAAATCAAGAGAAAGTGTTAAGTTTCCCATACACCTCATAAGCCTTGCCTATTTTCTATGTAGGAGGGCAAATTTTTGTGTTAGACAAAATTTGCATATCATTTGTTTGCTGAAAAAGATATAGTGTCTCCCAAGCATCCATAGGACATGATGAAGATCCAAATATTTTCGCTGAGCAAGAAGGCGCTCACTACACAACAAAGGAAGAAGCATCACAAAAATTGCTCTCTACCTTTGAGGAATTATATCAAGAACAAAATTGAGGAACCGGGAATTGAGCATTCAATAGGAACCAATGAGCCAATACTAGGTTTGTATATGCCTAAATAAGAAAAATGGTCAATCAATGAAGATAGCTACTTTGAAATTACTAATAAAAATTCTAAATGTTTCATCCTGCTTAAAGACATATTCTTCAAAGCTAGGTGCATTGATAAAACCAAAGAGACCCAGGTTGTCCAAACCCCCCACTATGGGATGATGGAAGAAAAAGTTTGATCCTAGAGGATGATGTTTTTCTTCATCGTGTATACTTTGACAATGATTTAAGGCTTGGAGAGAAGATTAGGATTTGGATGAGTTGTCAAATGAATATTTGATTGATGAAGAACAATTGCAAGCATGAACCTAACAATTGACATTAATTGTTGATTCGAAAATTCAAGAGTAGGTTATTGATATTTTTCTTCGTCTTCAACCTTTCTCAGAAGTTGACGTTTGGACTAAGTTCACAACTAAGAATGAAGAACTGATGGAAAAAGAGGAGCAAATCAAATATGTAAAGGTCATTATTCCTACAGATGTGGTACATGTTGATAATCAAATTTGCACCTAAATGTTGCACCCACATACAAAATTGCACCAACATGGGACATTTTGCAAACGTGGGATGTGGCTTGCAAAACAACCTCTGAGATTTTAGAAGTCGGCTCTTTGTAGGATTTTCAAGGAATCTGCTTCACACCTTTCAGGAAATGAGAGAAGGAAATTGAAATTTAATCCTAACTAGCATGCGAAATACCAAATTAAAACCTCTTATCTGCATACAACTAACTTGCACAAGATTTGCAATCATGAAACAAGATAAATACAATAATAAAAGGCAGAATTTGCAGTCATTAACTTGCAAGAGATTAATTAGTTTTAGATTCACAAATGAGGGCTACATACACAAGATAAGAAGGCAAAGATAAATTTGTTGACAAAGTGAATAAAGCACAATAAACCAAACATTCATTTCATTTACAAAATAGATTAACAAAACCGTAAAAGGCCAAAGGCACAATTACAAAAATGTTATTAAGCTCAATGATTACAGATTGTTTGCCATAAAGGCTTGATTGCCAAAGTGATAGGGCTTTGCCAATAAAAGATCCTCATGTATAATTAAACTTTTATAGAAGAAAAGAAGAAGATTTGAGAAAAATAGAAAAATCTTGGAAAAGAATCCTTTATCGCATGCAAAATCTTATCCCCAATCAATGGAGTCTTCTTGGCTTTTTCCCGCTTTTCATTTTGTTTACCTGCAACTTTTCCTTTTGTTTACCTGTAGCTTTTGCTTTATGTATTGAAAGCATGCAAATTATAAAGCTTTCACTTTATTTTATTTCCTTGTCTTGCAGCTTTCCTTTCTTAAACCCTCATGCCTCACACCCTTATCTTTAAAAAAAAAATTAATAAAAACTTAAAAGACTTTAATAAAATCATGACTGACTTATGTTCTCTCAACTATGAATTCAAGCTTGCTTCCATAGAACCAGGGATGAGAAAAGATTTAGCTACTTATCGGGCCACATGCCAACTTGGCATAGATTGACCAGTGGTGCATCTTTTAAAAGCCAACACATCTAACAAACTCAACATGGTGCACCATTGGTTGAAGGAAATGCTAAAGTGGAGAGGTTAGCCAATGGCACACTAGTTTAAAATAAGTTCTTCTAACAGATTAAAATGAAGCCACAACCGTTAAAATCCATTTCTAATCCAACAGTTCAAAAAAGAATATCACGCAAGCTAAACCCATGCTACATATTGCCTGGTCATTGAGCAATGTTTTGAATATTTCTAGTATTTATCATGGTTGCAACTTACTCCTTAGACTATGCATTGTTTGTTTCTAGTATTGCCATTGATTTTTAGAGTTATGCGTTTTTTGGATTGTTGTGCTGATTTATTTGTTTGTGTTTGGAAGTTAACAGACGAAACACACTACCATTCAAATCATGTATAAACCATTAAGTTCCGTACCACCTCAATCACATTAGCTCTCTCCAAGCGGTTAACATATATCCTTATCACAATTTGTATCTATGTTTCTAATCTTTTGGATGTGGTGCACTGTTTTTGTAATGAATAATTGCTTAAGGATTGTAGTGCAAAGAACAACACTACAAGACAACAGCAAGATCTTGCTAGATACCTCGAAAAGAAGCACAATATATACATATGCTTGAAAGGTTTTTCCTTTTCAAAGAAGATCATCTAGAACCAATGGACATCAATCGATTTGTGCTAAAATTTTTGCTTCATGATTGCTCCTACCCACCTAAACCTTCTTCATGAACATTTCATAGTGTTTTCCAAAACATGAGCTAACATGGTTGAAACCCCAACTCAAGCAAAAGGGTTGTTACTTTTCGCAGCCCACTAACAACTTTGTCTAGTTATTCTATTCCCTTATATCCACAGGTAGGTAGTTGTTTTTTCCCTATATTCATCATGTGTAACATTTTCCCTTTTTAGTGATGTGTCTACTTATTGTTTCAAGTTAGTTGTCTATTGAGATGTTAGATAATAGCCTTGACTCTATTGCTCATAGATAAGACACTAGAAACTTGTTATCCCAGAAATTCTATAGTTCTCCTATGGCCCAAGCTTGTCCCATGGTCCCCAAAAAAAATTAATTGTTTGTATGTAATGTCCCCTCTCTAGGCCTAGTCAATTGGAGACTGTTAGCCTATTCATTGGGTTCCTGCAGGCTAATGTGTCTTGATGAGGGAGCTCCTCAGGTCTTGGAGTCATTGCAGGTCAGCCACTTTGGTGTTTCCAAGTGTTGCTTTGAGCTCAGTTTGTCAGATGATGCCTAATGACACTTTTTGAAGCATTTTCAGAGTTTGGTCCGTTATGGCTATTTTTAGTTAAGTCTTAGCTTGGGCACTGACTTGTTCTATTGGCGGCAATTACACCTTGGGTTAGTCGGTTGTTGCATTGACGTTGTTTGGTGTTAATTTTAATCATGGATATTATTTTAATTTAAACGCTAATGTTAAATATTTAACTTAGTGTTTATTTAAAATATTAAAAAGGGGACTTTATAAAGTGGCGCCTAAGGACGTAATGTGTATATTTAAAAGTGAAATTAATGCATACTTTAAGGGGGGAGGCATCCAAATTGGAGCTATAAAGGGAATGTTTAAATAAGTAAATATTTTAATTTCCAAGAAAGGGCATGGGAGTTAAAGAAGAATGAATAAAAGTGTTTTTGAGTTCGTATTTTAGTTTATGCTCGAAAATTTTGAGAACAGGTTATTGTTGGTTGAACTGAGTTCATCTAAGGGCTTTGTGAGGACAAAAACCCTCATAGAGGACATCGGTTAAGAAAGTGAAAGATCTTTCCTGGTGGATTGAAGTAGAGTGGTTATCTCAAAACTACCACATAAGTTTCATGGTTTTGGTTTCCAAATTGAATAGAAGGATTTATATTCT
Source organism: Sequoiadendron giganteum (assembly GCA_007115665.2). Classification (NCBI taxonomy): domain Eukaryota; kingdom Viridiplantae; phylum Streptophyta; class Pinopsida; order Cupressales; family Cupressaceae; genus Sequoiadendron; species Sequoiadendron giganteum. The sequence continues at coordinate 621,205,593 of CM021109.1, read as the reverse complement.
GAATTTTGAATTGAAATAGATTTATGGAAGTAGGCTGGAAGATAATTATTTATTATTTAGAATCTGGGAAAGATTTAATATATATTGGCTGTAAATGTATTTCCCTGAACTTTTCCAGTATTTTTGGAGAACATACAGAATCTAGATATATTTCTGCAAATGGTTAAGAATCAACAATTTTTCCATAAACTATCACAGGCATTAAACAGAGTAAACCCCTTGAGATGTTGGCAGCACTTATTCAGGAACTTTCCAAAAGAACAAAGGTTGCATTGGAGAAGGAGCTACTTTAACCAAAGATTCCCTTTAAAAGTATATGAATCATAGAGGTGATAGCTAAGGTGGCATGGGCATGGAATTGAAGATTTTAATATGGTTCAGAGTTCCATCTTGGGAGCTACTTACTTTCTACATACTGTCTATCAATAGCTTCATTGCCTAAAGGGTAACAGTTTATGAAGGAGTTGGGAGGTAAGCGTGGGATTAAGGGGAAAGGGAAAAAACAGCCATTCAACACTCAGACAAATGCATATTCCTGAAGTTGCTGTTGTACAGGCTTTTAAAGGCTTCCGTACACTTTAAATGGGACTTGTACCCTTGCTGTAACTGCAGTAATGAAAAGCATTTTGGCATCTTCATTTCTAGGTCAGCAAAATGATATATTAAATGTTGAATAATGTACAGTTGATGAAAGTTATTGTAATGTTTGGTAGCAGCCATGGATGAAAAATATTACAATTTCTATTGAATATGTACATGCATTAAATTTGCTTTGAATGAAGAAATTATTTCTGTAGGCAATGGATGAAACTTTCATTGAAAATATTTAAACAAAAACTCTTCAACTCCATTAAACAAAGAGCAGAAACAGCAGCCCTGCAAAGTGTTTGACAGAATGCCTGTGTGTTAGAAGTCAAAAACACATGTGGATTTTGGAAAGAAAAATGGTTTCAGTTCTAGGGTGGTCACTACATTGTACCCATACAAAACTCCATTTATAGGCTTCCTTTTGTTAGTCAATAGTGCATAAATCATTGGTAACACATCAAGGACAAGTCAATCAATTTTCTTCTAGTCAAAATTTGTTAATTTGTCTTGTCCTTAATCTTTTTCAAGCTAACAACTTTTACAAAGGAAGACTTCAACAAAGATCTAACCTATGAAAACAAGGAAATAGATGGATGCTAAGATGAATTCACAATTCCTTCAACCATGCCTACGGAGAAATAATGAGTGAAGTTTCAGCCAGCAAATCACAAAGTCATCCAAAGGAACCTAACTTTGAATTGATGGAGACAAGATTAAAAGAAGGGATGGAACAAGTTTTGTAGTTGGTGCACAATTTGAAGGGTTTAGCGATGGAAAAAGTGCATCCAAGTGTAGTGAATGTAAGACAGTTTTGCCAAAGAGGAAAATTGGCTAAATCAAGGATTGGGCGCTGAAATAAGGCGATTTGATCAAGGAGAAGAGTAAATAACAGTCTAAATCATACAGAGGTAGTCATGGGCAAGGTTTTCAAAGTTTTTGCATTCACATACAAAGCAAAGTCCTTTCCCCTCTGCCAAATCAAGTAAATCAATCAAGGTTTTCATACACTTATATGACAGCTTCAGCAGATGTTGAATCATTATGAATGAGGGTTTTTTGCCATATTAGACAGATCAACAAGTTCAACATTCTGTTGGAAAAAACTCATTTGGCATCCAACCTAGCGGAGTTGATACCAAGATGTTGAGGTTGAACATTAATTTTCAAGAGTGTTTAAGAAAACAAGAAGTGCTCAACAAATTGCATAGGCTTTAGTAAAATTTTGCTAAAGTTTGGAGGATTCACCCAAACTTGCAAGTCAAAGTCATTTTTTTTTTTAAAATAACTGAAATGGTAAAAATTGCTATTTTTCTGAAACGCACAGATGAGAACTTATTTTTAATTATTTGTTCTAGAATTAGTTTGTTTTATCTCTCTATTTTACTAGATAGGGAAAGGGTTGCTTTAAAGCAGAATTTAAATGGGATTATTTTTTAATTATTTGAATTTCTCCTTTAAATTTGCCTCTTAAGAGCTTATAAATAAGTGTCTTGAGAAAATAATTTAGATTTATGGGGGACAGCAGGCTTATGGTGCCAAAATTTTAGTGAAACATTATTGTGTTTTTGTGAATGAAGGATAACTGAATGTCAAGCCTATGTTGTGGAAATCTTTATTCAATCTTTGGAGTCAAGAATGTTGTTTTTTTGTTAATTAACATCGGTGGAAATGACACTTATGTTGCAAAAGCTATTATTCAAGTTGAGCCTATTGTTAGTCTGATTGCTTGTTTGTAATTTCATGAATTAAATTGATAGAAAATTGTATTCGTCAAGTTTAGTATTGGCAAAATCATCTTTATAAATTGCAAATCTTTTTATGCAAGTTAGTTGTTTATTTCATGAATCATAGGGAGTTCACTTGCTTAATTCTTTGTTGTTGATGTAGTTTTGTTAGTTTCTGTTTTAGCAAGTAGTTCACATCCATCTACGTTTCTTGTTTAAACCTTTGTTCACAACCAAATATTGGTTTTTTCTTTAACAATTAGGAAGTTGTCTCTATTCGTGCTTGAATTAGTTTACGTTCTTTAAATCTAAAAATCTCATGGCAAGTTTTGATTGTTGAAAATTTGGCGCTTGCAACCAAGGCAAAAACATATTAATGCGAAACCCCCTTATAAATATTGTATAGTGTGCATACTTGTAAGTTCTATTTACAATTTAAGGTTTTAGGTTTACTGAAGTATCAAGGAGCTTCCCCTTATTCACGGTTTAACCATACGCAATGTCTAATTTAACATGTCTTGGAAAAGGACAAATTAAAATACCAACACTTTGACAGGGACTTAATAAATATGTACTTATATGCATATACATACACACACACACATATACATATATGACATATCTATATATATGCATACATATATACATACACAAGCATTTATACACACATGCACATATATGTATGTTCGTTCTCTTACCTATATATGCATTTGTATGGCATACATATTTTCTCCGGTACATGTGTATACTTCCTTAGATTGCTATACATAGATCCCTCTGATAATCATCTATTAGCTTGCATCTATTTAGTTCTATTTGTCTTCAAGAATATTCGCTACTTCTTTTTCCTCACATTGATAGGTCTCTTTCCCCCCTTCATATTTTTTGTTCTCTTTCATTACCCTTGTAAGCTTGTATTTGTGCATGTATGTGTGTATATATATGCATATATCATATATATAAATATTTACGTATGTATATATACACATATATATGATAAGAAAAATATGGTCGCTGCTAAAGGCTCCCTCCTTTATTTGTTCTATCAAGTCAAAGATTGAGATTGATAATAAGGCAAAGCAGAAAAAATGCAAAATGGATGGCCCCCGCCTGTGTGGAAGATTGAAACTCAATTTTGACGAGGCCTCTAGAGGAATCCTAATGTTTTTGGTGCAAGGTGTATTCTTAGAAATGAACGGGGATCCATGTATTGGGCATGCTCAGTCAAATTATTGGATGGAACCAATAATGAAGCAGAATTTGGTGCCCTATTGGAAGGATTGAAAATTTCTGTGAAGGACAATATAACATTGGTAGACATTGAAGGCAATTCACAAATCGTGATTCGTACTATTGCCACTAGGAAAGCAGTCAGTTGGAAACTTTCCAAGTGGGTCAAACATATCCAACCATAACTTGATTTAATTGGCAATTTTTCCATCAGATATGTATATCAAGAAGAAAATCAGGCAGCCAATTCACTTTCTAACCATGGCATTCATCAAGCAGTTGAATCCTTGTTTTCAAGGAACGCAATGGATTGAGCTGGTCTATCAAAGATTATTAGTACCAATAACTCCAGAGAAAGATTACAGGAAGATCATGAAGTGGTTGTTTGACGGCACGAATTTCTCTCTTTGTCAAGAATCTTTGCTCATACAACCGGAATGGTTTGTAACACCTCAAGCCTCTCTCTGTGTTGTTTTTATTCTTCCTCAAGTGTGAACACTGTTGAAAGATGGCTGAAAGGATAATTGTGCCTAGCTATATATGTGCATGCTCTCATGTTGATATTTCATCCCAACTTCAACATGTTTTCCTTCTAGATTCTGATGTGGTTGAGATAGCCATTCGAGAGATCATTGAGGAGAAAATTCTAGGGGAGTCTCATATTCATGATGAAGTAATGTTGGAAAAATTCATATACAAAATTGTTCAAACAATGGAGTATTGTTGGGAAATGCTAGCGGTTAATAACATTGTTCTCCTGTGTTTTTGAGATGAGGCTAACACAGCCATTTCTGCTCTACACAAATTTTCGATAATTGAGTTGGTTGCTGACATGATTTTTATCGTTGAGGATATGGGAAATGAGGACCTATGTCAGACCATTACTCTATTTACGGACGAGATTGTGAGGAACAACACAGAGGTATATGCTTTTTATGTTAGCCAACTCCCCTCTCTTTCGTCTCCTCCCCAAATTGAGAGGTTACAAGAAATGGCCTCTGGGCTTATGAAGTTGATTCATCATAAGCCATAGTTGGTCTAATACGAGCTTGATTCTAGTCAAGCAAACTAATTGTAATCTTTTGATTTTGATTTAATTTAATGGGGGTAGCAACTTGCCAGAAATATATATATATATATATATATATATTCATATATTTTTATAGACATTTACATACATACATATATGCATCATATTCATTTATCTACATATATATGCATGCATTTATCATTTTATATAGATATATTCATACATACATGCATATATTCATAGAGATAAATACACATAGATATATATACATACATCCATGCTTTCACTTATTTAATTGCATCTGCCGGTTTTTGGCCTTTTAAACATAATTTTTTACCTTTGCCACTTTCATCTTTAGTCATTTTTGGGCTTTGCCTTTTTTCTTTTCATAATATGAGTTTAAAGTTGGCTCTTCTCCTCTAACCCCCTTAGTTGTGTCTTGGTCTTTGTGTCACCTCATCCCCCTCCACTATTTAGTGGGTTTAGTCTGCTATTTACTCATTAATTTTCTTCTCTAGCTCACTTTATCCTAATGATGAATTATAGTGTATGATCCGAAATGTTGATGAAAAAATGTTTACCAGAAGCTTTCAAATTCAATAACATAGATTGTGAAAATTTAATGTCTTTAATTTAAAGGACTTAATAACTCAAAATGGAACAAAAATTGAAATCCATGGCATCTACTGCCTTGGCGAGGTCGCCTCCATGGTACACAATTTAGCATCAATATATTTTGGACTCATTTTCATGGCAGGATGAACTGCACTCTGATTTAAATTTTAGCCTGGGATCTTCTTTCATATATAAATTGGAATATGCTAAAATTTAATCCGTTGCATATACAATCTAACATCAATATATTCTGTACTCTCTTTTACTACAGGATAAACTGCATTCTGATTTGAAATTTAATTTGGGATCTTCTTCCATTAATAAATTCAAATTAGGATGTGCTACAATATAAACCATTAAATTTTCTCTATCTTCATTAAACTACAGTAACATGTATCACACATTGATCATAAGATATCCTTATCCAACATAGCATATACTTTATGCCAAGGATATTAAAACTTTATGTAAAGGAGTGTAAGTTGTTACAAAGCTGTTTTGAGAAGGGCAGATGATCCGCATCCATTTATTCATACTCGAAGTGATTCAATTTGATACTGTCATAGTCAGTTTCTTATGGTTTGTTTGACCATGTATGCACTCATACTTGGAGTGATGAAGATAAGTAATATTTGATGAACAGATTGTTGAAAGAACAAGATCTGGAGTGGTTGAAGATAAATAAGAAAGGCCCTGAGGATGGTCTGAACGTTCAGGGACCTTGCCAGTTTTGAACAACTGCTTCATCAGGCTTATGACTCTGCCGCCTGTAAATAAGTCTGAATCAGTCAGATTCGAGAGACATTAAATCTGCCTGATGTGAGCTGTCTAAGCTGGTGAATTCAGCAACCTATGAATCTCTCCAACAGATACTACCAAATCTGCTGAGTAAGACAAACAATGAACTCAACCATCCAGAAGAGAAGCAATCATTCTGTTGATGTTTGGTAGCTTCAGGAGGTATAATCCCTAAAAGAAGTCATTGAAGGGAAATCGGCCAGATCATACCTAAAAGAACTCATTGAAGGCAAGTCGGCCAGATCATAAACATTTATTCTCTAAACATTTGTCCATCTTTGCTGGGTCGGCCCAAGTGGGGTATGATGCCTAGTCTTGTATATATATAGGAGAGAGATTCTCCTCATTTACAACATTCACATTCAGATTCAAATAAGCAGAAGTTCGCCTAAACAAGCAGAGATTCGCCTAACAAGCAGAAGTTCGCCAATAAGGAGATTGCTAATCAAAAGGAGTTTATTATTCTGCTCAGAAATTCGCACTACTTACAGTGTTGTTTTATACTGGTGTATTCTGCCTTTTATTGGCTCTCAAGTGCAACTTTTGCACTATTGTATCTGATCTTTTATTAGCAAAGTATTGCTGGGTTTTTCTCCCTGAGTAGAAGGGTTTTCCCAGGATAAATTCTCTATGTTCACTGGTCTGTGTTTAATTTCTTGCTTACTGTCATATCTGATCTAAAAAAATTAACATGGTATCAAAGCAAGGTTCAGGAATATCTGATCAGATTTGACTAAGCAATTCATTGAACATTATTCCTACATCAAGAGCAGATCCTCAGCAGAAAAAGAGCAGCAGATAGAAAGACGTGTGGCATATTAGAGCAGATATATAAGGTGACAAGGAGCAGACCTCCAGTCTGATTTGGAGCAGAATTTGTTGTGGTTTTGGTGCAGATCTCTCACCTATTTTAGAGCAGATCTAATTGCAGTCTTGGTGCTGATCTATAAGGCAAGTTTGGAGCATATTTCGTAGTGTTTTTGGAGCAATCATTAAAGCAGTTTTGGAGCAGACTTGTGAGCAGTATGTTTCAGACCTTTTTGAAGCTAAAATCGTGAAGAATATAAGTAGACTTTGAAGGTGTATTATTGCAGACCTAAGAAGCAGATTTAAGGGCAGAAATCAGACTTCTTTTGAGCAGTCCTATTGAAGATAAAGTTCAGATTTGAAAGTATTTATTGAATATCAAATTGCAGATCTGAGTGTAGGTTAAGTGAGTAGAAATTCAAAGCATATTTGTGTAGTGAGCAAATTTTGTTGAAGACCTTGAAAGGATCTAGGGCAGATCCAACATCCGTATTTTATACATAATTGTGGTTGCTTTCAAATTTGAGTAGAAGACAATTCTTTAGGGAAATTACTCGAAAAATAAGACTCGGAAAAGAAGATGGTGTCCGGTGTCAAGGCAGAAGATAGGATTGATGGGGTTTCAAACTTCAACTCTTGGAAGTTTAGAGTACTCATTATCTTAGAAGAGAATGATCTTCTAGAATTCGTAGAAGTTGACATACCTGAGCCGTCAGATGACTCAGAAAAAATCCAGTGGAAGAAAAATAATACGAAGGCTAGAAAGATCATGATAGACTCCGTGAAGGACCACCTAGTACCGATCATCTCCAAGATGAAGACAGCTAAAGAAATGTTTGATGTACTAAAAGGTCTATATGAGATCAACAATACCAGCAGAGCCCTCGCTTTGAGACAACAACTTCATCATGTAAAAATGAGTAGAGGGGAGTTAGTTATTTCATTCTTTATGAAGATCTCTGATCTGAGAGATCAGTTGAGCACTACTGGGGATACAGTTGCAGATAAAGATCTTGTTATATTGGCTCTAAATGGTCTTCCCTAGTCTTGGGAACCCTTCATTCAAAGCATCAGTGGGAGATCCAAGTTGTCCAAGTTTGATCGCCTACGTGATGACTGTATTCAAGAAGAAACCAGATTGGAAGCAAGAGGAAATGGGCGAAACTCCCATAATGAAGAAAGTCAAGTACTCGTTGCACATGCTACTAGAAAAAGGGGCACCTTCAAGAGAAATTGAGACAAAAAAATAGATTTTGTTCCAGAATCGAAAAAGAAGGATCTTTCTCATATTCAATGTTATAGGTGTGACAAGTATGGACACTATGCCCGAGACTGTAAATTAAAGTTAACGCAGCATGTTTCTACTACGTAAATTGACGAGAGATATCTCGTATGTTAGTGTTTTGTAGCGGCGGGAGGTATTTCCCTAAGAATAATTATTCAAGGCAAGTCGGCCTTTCAATTATATAACAAATATTACATTTCCTAGGTCGGCTCAAGAGGAGAGCTTGCCTATTCTTGTATATAATGGAGATAGAGTCTCCACATAATTGAAGTCATTCATTCCATTCTCAATTCAATTACCTTCAGAAGCAGATTCGCATTCAAGAGGAGCAGATTCACTTCAAGAAGAAGAGTTGATATTCTTTGTAACTAAGGAATTCGCACTATCTTCAAGTGCTAGTCTATTGTATGATATTCAGCCTTTCTAGGGCCTGATTTTGAGTGCTACTTCTGCACTATTATTTCTGATTTATAAGAGAATAATTTGCTGCTGGGTTTTTCCCTCGAGTAGGAGGGTTTTCCCAAGATAAAATCTTTGTGTTCATTGTTTTGTGTTTACTTTTCTGTTTTCTGTTAAATCTGATCCAAAACTAACAAGAAGGAATCAAGTCATTCTAAAGTCGATTCAGAAATATTCCTATTCATCTTCGCTCTTTCAAGTAATGTACAAACTGACTATGATACTTGGTTGATAGATAGTGGTGCTTCACATGACATTACAAGCTACAAAGAGCATCTTACAGACTTACTAGAGAAAGAGTCTAATT